>JAKSZP010012261.1:0-77694 GCA_022478985.1 Massospora cicadina
TCGCCCAGGGACTTGATGATGGAACTGGAAGCCCATGCTTCACTAGTTTGCTGATTTCATCTTCCACTACCGCTTGGAAGCTTTTGATCATCAGATTAGTCTCATTCTGATTGGCAAATTTTCCCCAGTGTTGACCTTGTGGATCACATCTCATGTGCATCCCAAATTGTGGTAATCCTGAGCAAACACTTCCTGATACTTTTTAAATAGTTTAAGCACAAACTCTTGCTGGTCTTCTGACAGATCAGTGAGTTGCTCTCAATCAACCTATAGGTTGATACTCTCGGTTACCCCAACCAGTATACCATCTCATTGAGAGTCCCAAAATCATGTAATCTCCTCAGTTTGGCCATTGGGATTTCCCATCGCTTCTTAGGTCTGAAACTCGTAGACCATAAACATCAATATTTTATATCTTTTATATATTTTTTGTATTTTTCTTTTGCAATGGGACTTGCAACCTACAAAAAGGTTCTTAGGTCCTTCTTTTCCCCTTCATCCAAACTGGATCTTAGGTACTTAAGCCTACCAGTTACCATGGTTCAAAATCTTATCCTCTTGAAATTTAACCATCCATTTGGTTCAGTGGTCCTCTTCTAGGACTTAACCAAAATCTCAGGACATAACCATTTAATGGTTCAGAGGTCCGCTGGGAACATTACAACTCTTTTCTCTTAGGCTCAATACTTCTGATTATTATTGACCTTCTTCACTATACAACCAGCAGCTCTGTTTCTTCACATACAGGCTGCACTTGCTGACTTTTGACAATCCTTTTGAATACTAGGTCTTTAATCTCGACTGGTTATTCGTTCAACAGGTCCTAATTTCATCTCATATTTTGGCAACTGATGCTTGGATCTTTATATCTCATTAGCCAACAGTTCCGTCTGATTGTTCAAATCATTTTTCTCCTGAAAACGATTTTTGGCATCCATTGCCATCCTTAATTACACAGGTCGTTCTGGCCTCGTTAGCTTCATCCAATTTCTCTTGAATTGAAGAACTTGTCTCCACCAACTTCTGATTATTGGTTGAGTGTTATTTGAGTCAAATGATTTTCTCCACTATCTTGGATCAATCATTTCCTGTTTTGACTTCATATCTTCATTGGTATAGCAATTCAATTTTCCTGATTGATTGCTTCCTATTTCATCCAATGCCTCATCTAAACACTCAATCATCAGGACTATTTAAAGCAGACCCAATTTCAGCCTGAGTTGATCCTGCTGTTCCTCAGGACTATTTCAAGCAGACCCAATTTCAACCTGAGTTGACCCTGCTGATACTCTTCAGCTCAAGTAGATGTTGGGTGGAACAGGTTTCCTTGCAGCTCTAAATAGTTCCATATCTAGGCTGCAAGTCCTTTTCCCTGAACTTGATTATCTTCAATTTGCTTCACTCAGAGCTCCACTTTTGAGCTAGGTGAATGACACTGAACATGATCCACTTCACATTCTATATTCATTAATGTTACTTTCCCTAGTAACATATTGCCATAATTAGAAACATCTTCATAGGACATCATGTTCTAAGTTCTTCTACTCAACTACACCCTTGTAGTGAGCACCAACTTGTAAAAATTTACTGAAGGGTTATTATCGCATACAACCCTAGTAATCTTTTTACTGCACAGGTTTGGTTTTCTTGTGCACTTCGTCGTGTTGTATAATATATTAGATATTGGTCAATAATAGTATTACAACTATTATCCATAGTTGAGTATGAATTCTTATATCTTGGCCTAATGCTCGGCCAGTATTCCCAATTTAATACTTAAGATGTTGTGATTTTAGGGATTCATTCCCTCGGTCTATCCAACCTGATCTTCACTGAGATTCCCTGGTGACTGTCTCTTTGGTCCAACACACAGTCAGCAGCAATCCCTGATAGTGTCTCCTTCTTCTCTAGATCCCCACTCAGATCTTTACTCTTTTCTCTAAGAGTCTTCTAATTATTGCATACAGCAATAATATCCTTGAGAAGAATAGCACAAATTGAAAGTTGATAATAGTTTATTACTTAAACTATATACCAGGTGAACAATATAGAACTTCTTTACTAAATAATGTTGATGTAAATACGTTTTTTATTATAAGTGAATCCTAGGGAATTTATAGTGGGGATTCAGTCATCTAACCCTCAGTTGACACCTCTTTGATGAAATGGCAGCTGTTGCCATTGAATCACCCATCCTCATCTTGGCAGCAATGGTCTTCCCCATCCTGGCTAGGATTCCATCATTGGACATCCTCAAGACCTAAATGGAAAGAGTCAGAAAACGTGTCCCTAACGTTTTTCTCTCAATCCAAGCAAACCAACCATATTTGGCTAGCGACCTTTTTAGGCAATGGGACTTATTATTCATTAAGGCAGGTCACTCACCAACTGATCAATTCAGAAGTTGCAGGAAGTATCACTCGCCTCACAACTTACTATTCATTCCCAATCAGTCAGTGATGAAACCCAACTGTTTGTCAGGGACTAGAATCTCTGTAACCTGGTCTGGCATAGCAACTCGTGGACTTGCCATGCCTGAGCTAAGAGTCCAGTATAATAAGGGAAGGATGTGGATAAAGAATATAATGACTGTGAATATAGGTCTGTTGGGCCCTAATATGAGTTGTAGAGTATTGAAATTCGTGAGAAATTCTATAAGCAGATGCGACAAAGGCTACAAAATTAAGAGATCCATGGCTCTAGCAAAGATTGACACAAATGCAACAAAGTTATTAGTTCCATTGCTATAGTTGGTTCTAATCAGAAATACAGAATTTTGTAAGAAAAATAGACCAAAATTAAACTATGCGAGATGAGAATTTAGTACTTTATAAATTAAAGACTAGAGATATTTATAGTGAAAAAGTAGTGGTTCTTTGCAAGGATTTCCTTGATCCACCCAAGGTATGATCTTTCCTTCCAGAGGACTGATATTGGTGATTATCACTATTATTATAATAATCATGATCATATGTAATAGAATTCTAGTTGGATGCAATCGACCTTCTTAACAAGGCCTAGCCCCTTTGATTAGTCATTTCAAGTTGCTTGGCCACCTTGAATTACTGAGTTTCTTTGAGTTAATTAAATTTATGAAGTCAATAACTCCAAAGAGTCTTTCTTCAGTCAAATTGAGAATCAGAAATATTAGGTTCAGATTTCTTCATCTTATTAGGCTGAGATATTGAATCTTGATCTAGAGTATTTTTGGTCGTCCTAGTTGTATCTAACAATGCCCCCCTCAAGATATTGTCTAGGGGGCACATACTTGCAAAGAAACCTACTATTCACTCTATTGATAACAGTACCAGTATCAATAGAGGCAATGTATTATTCAACACCCCTATAATCTATAATACGGTAAGGACCAGCCCATAAGGGGTCCAGTTTATGAATTCTTCCTCCCAGCTTATGGTGGTAGAAGAGTAAAAGATCTTTGACTTGATATTCTGGTAACGTAGGTCTACTAGTGTTGGTTTGGTTTCCTTCCTTCATGGTGGTAGCGGCAAGACAACTTGAAGCTAATGCTTGTAATCGGATTATTTCATCAGCCAGTCTCCTCATCGCTAAATCAGTGGTTTGCGGGGTGGCCTCTTCAAGTATAGGTTGTACACTTGAAGGGAGGATAGGTTCCCGACCATATAAAGCTTTAAACGGAGACATTCCAATAATATGATGGTAGCTAACTCTATAAGCTAACATCGCACTGGGTAAGTAAAGGTTCCACCTACTAGGATCATTGGAAGCCATCTTTTGAAGAATGGCTATGAGGGTACCGTTGGCTTGTTTGATGGCACCATTAGTGGAAGGATTATATGGGGACATGAATTTCTGATAGGTACCCATTAATTTGGTAAGCTCAGCTATCACATGAGATATGAAATTGGTCTCATTAGCCAATAACAGGACTTTTGGGCTGCCATGCCTGGTGAAAGCTTGTTTAAAAAGGAAAGATGCCGTAGCCTTGGCAGTGACCGTGGAGACTGAGATAGCTTCAATCCATTTAGAAAAATGATTGATAGCTAATAGAATAAATCAATGTCCATAGGTGGCCGTAGGGAGAGAACCTACCACATCAATACTCACAGTAGAGAAGGGTTCAGAAGATCCTATAATTTGGTGTTGGAACATAGGGTTTTCTCCACGTTTTTGTTGGCATTTAAGGCATGACTCAGGCACATCTTGTACAGATTCCAGCATGTTATCCCAGTAACAATGATTCTTTAACCATTGGAGAGTCTTAGCGACAGCTCCATGACCTACAGTTTGGTGGGCCTCCATGATATTGTTAGTCCTCACAGAAGGCCGAATAAAGGGCAACCACTTAGATCCTGACTTTTTGTATAGTAAACCTTCCTTGACCTGAGTGCCTTCAGTTAAGAATTGTAACTTCGAGACAACATCCTTATATTCATGGAACCAGAGCTCAGGTCTACCAGTCAGGTCATAAGTATGATCCTCCTCTGCTGAGAATAATGTTAAGATAGGCAATTGAGAAAGGCCATCAGCGTTTTGATGTATAGCCCCAGCGTGATGTTGAATGGTAAAATCATAATTTTGGGGCTTTAACGCCCATCTGTCTAAGCGCCCATCAGGATCCTTCATTTTGTTGCAACCACTTCAGGGAAGCGTGATCTGTTACAATAATGAAATGCTTGCCATATAGATAGGGGCGGAAATGCTTGATAGCGGCCAAAACATTGAGGCATTCTCCCTCTGTAACACTATAATATGCGTTCAGCCTTAGACAGGGTTTTACTATAGTATGCGATGGGGTGATCAACCATATTGATATCATTTGAGCCAGAATGGCTCCAATAGCAATATCACTGGCATTGGTAAATAGAATAAAGGGTTTAGAAAAGTCAGGATGGGATAAGATAGGTGCACTCATTAGGGCTTGGTGCAACAGATTGAAGGATTGTTGCTGGGAGTCTTCCCATACAAAAGGAACTTTTTTATGCAATAAATAAACTAAAGGCTCTGCAATTTCCGCAAAATGGAGAACAAATTGTCAGTAATAACTGACCATTCCTAAAATACTTGGATATCGTGCAAGCTTTTAGGAACAGGCATGTCCAAAATAGCTTGTACCTTATTAGATAAGGGTAAAATACCCTTGCGATTAACCTTGTGCCCTAAAAATTCCATCTCAGTCTTAAAAAAAAGCACACTTCGATGGTTTAAGCCTAATAGAAGCACGACGCAGCCAGCCAAAGACTTCCTTTCAAATGAGCCAAATGCTCGTTAAAAAGTGCGTGAAAAAAACAGTAACATCATCTAGATAAACTAAAACACACAAAATCTTCAAATCCCCAAATAAGCCATCCATGGCTTGTTGAAATGTAGCAGGGGCATTGCAAAGCCCCTGTGGCATATGAGTAGGCTCAAATAGCCCCCAATTAGAGATCAAAACACATTTTTGACGGTCTTTTGGGGCAAGATCGATTTGCCAATAACCACTTGCAAGGTCCATAGCTGAGAAATATTGGGACCCAGACAATAGCCTCAATGAATCATCTATACGAGGTAAAGGATAAGAATCCTTCTGAGTAACAGCATTAAGTTGACAATAGTCCATAACTACTTGGTGGCCCCCATCTTTCTTCCGGATGAGTAGTAGAGGGGAAGCCCTGGGACTTTTAGAAGGTGTAAATAGTCCAGCATCGAGAAGTTGCTTCAGATCCACTGAGACCTGAGCCTCCTCAACTTTGGATTTGTGATATGATTGAGCTCGGATAGGGGGAGTATCCCCAGTTTTCACCTGATGCTGTACCTCTTTCATTAGGCCAAAATCTCCAGGACTTTGGGCAAAGATATCTTTGTATTCTTCAATCAGAGCCTCAGCCTCCAGCTGTTGTTCTGAAGTGAGTGAATCCCCAAATTTGACGTCAATTCTGGCAATGATAGGGGGATCTTCCAGTCCAAATTTGCATAGATCTCCACATCCCGAGATGGACAATAAGTCACTCACAGAGTAGGCCTCATATAGGCGATGGGATTATTGCAATTCAATCACATTGGTTGAGAAGTGAGATTAGCCAATAGAACCAAAACAGTTCCATTGTAGGCAGGATCAAGTATGCCAGGGCAAGGTAAAGCCTCCAAATGAGAAGGATTTGGGTTACCAAAGATCTCTAACACATGACCACTGGGTACAAATACTTGAATTCCCATATCAGTAATGACTTGAGCTTTATGTTATGGTTGGATGACAATATAGTAGAAACTGATGCCAGAGATAAGTCTGGGCGACAGGAGGCCCAGAAGGTGAAACTTCAGGCTCTTCCTGACCTGAAACACACCTTAGATCAACGCTGGGTGCAAGCCAAGCATGCCCAGGTTGATACTAATGGTGTGCAAAACGCCCAGCCTCTTGTCTCTGCCCAGGCACTGAAACGAACGATTTACATTTTAAATGAAGATGGTTTGATTTTCTTGGTTGGAGAGCAAGGGTTTGAGTCCCGCTCCAGCTATTAAAGTTTAAGCTCAGGTATAATATGGCTTCAATCAATTACTTGAGTGAAGGCACTTTTGGTGTATTTTACTAAAACGGATGGAAGCGTCTGTTTATTGGAGTGTCAAGGCTTGGGCGCACTTCTGCAGAACCTGAATTTCCCCAGCCCACTTTAAATATGTTTTTGCGACCAACATTCCTTGTTGGTCAACTTTCTTTAATAAATTTCCCCGTTATTTTACATTTTTTTACAATGGTTCCTTGGGCGAACATGGTGGTGAACCTCTTCAGGGAGGTCTCCAACTATGTTGGCCACTACCTATTATCACCATTTACACGCATCCCAGGTGCTTTTTTGGGCTGTTCAGGTCCCCTCCAGACCAATACACCCAAGACTACTTGTGCCAAGATACCCTCGAATATGGACTCCCTGATGGTGTCTACTCAAGTTGGGAGTTTTCTTACTTACCTGTTCTCATATGTGGTGTTTTACACCCTCGCCTGGGTTACCTTCTGCTCAAGCACCATTCTAGGTGCCCCATTTCCCATTCTCTTAACAGCTAGTTCCCTAGCAATGTGGGTTCGCGTCCCACATCACCATGCTGGGAACAAGAGAGTTACAAACACTCTCTTGACATTAGTCAACCAACCATTTTATTATACGAGCATACAAAATATCCATGTGGGACTTTCAATATTAGTAAATTGGGTGTGTTGGCCATTTATCACTGCCACAATGGTGCTCACCAAAGTTTTCTCATTATGTTTTTTATTAATACATCTCAGCATTATTTTTGTAGCTACCAATTGGGAAGTGTCCACCCTTCCTGCTTGCACCTGGTGGTCTCAGACTTTTCGCAATCATCTTGTTAAAACTCTTTTGGATAGTTTCCCCGCCCCAACCCAGAAGGGGCTAGGTAATTTGGCCATCATCGGATTAAACCATATAAATATGGGAACCAAAGAGTCACACATGCTTCTTAAAATGAGCGAATATTATCCTTCTAATCCTTTGACTCCTTCTAAATTTGGAACTGTACAGGGGTCTAGCCCCAAGAAGGAAGTAAAGGTTTCAGAAGATTTTGCTGCGATGATGTCACTCATGGTCATCCCTATAAATATTGCGTCCTCGACTAGTGATCTTTCCTTGAATTGTGAGATGCTTCCCACTGATTTTCTCCCCATCTCGGTGGAAATTGGGAACATTGGAGTGTCCAAACCCAAAATTAACAAAAAAACTTTCCATTGTCATTTTTTCTCCCCAACACGTTTCTGAGGTGCAGGCTGAGGCATCAATTCAGGGTTTGGGGGTGATGGCCCTGGATAGCGATGCACACCAAACCCTTGAAATGAGTGTGGGTTTGTTATAGCCAGAAACTGCATTTTATAACTAAAGCAAATTATCACAAAATGAGCCGTTTATATTTTCATATGGTCTGGATGAACATTCTATTTCTGTATATTAAATCACTCCTGAGAACCCTTGTTTGACCCCTACCATGATTAGGGGTTCTCAGGAAGTGGAAAAAGAACTACATTATAAATATAAAGATGTATATGCACCTGCAGAAGGTGTAGTGGAATATGTGGCCTCAGTAGTAAGAGTGGCCCACTATCCCTCCCCTTCTATGATTCCAAAACATACCCTGATGGCTTATTGAGACTGGAGGAAGAATTTTTGGGTGAAGTGATGGCG
Source organism: Massospora cicadina (assembly GCA_022478985.1). Classification (NCBI taxonomy): domain Eukaryota; kingdom Fungi; phylum Entomophthoromycota; class Entomophthoromycetes; order Entomophthorales; family Entomophthoraceae; genus Massospora; species Massospora cicadina. Next base: position 8,154 of record JAKSZP010012261.1, read on the forward strand.
TTTTCTGCATTGGATAAATCCCATTCTGGTTACTTCTTGTTGACTGCTACTCTTACTTCCTCTTATGGAAAGTTCAGCACAATTATTTTGGTGGATACTGGTGCCTCAAATAATTTTATTGACCAAAACCTCGCTGACTACCTTGAGTTGAGTTACTCACCCGGTGGTATGGTTAGAGGTGGGGCTTCTCAAGGTATCCCCACACTGAACGTCAGAGATTCAGTCAATTTTCAGGTAGGTTCTTATCTATTGTCTGATCAGTTTCAAGCTATCAGAAACCTCTTGTTTCCCATCATTTTGGGTGTTGAGTGGTGGCGGAAGTTTGACGTCAAAACTAATTTGAAAGAAAACACTTTATCCTTGTCTTTGACAAACAGTCACCAGTTGATTGTTCCTTTGTCTGAGGATAACGTCCAAGGCAAATTACCCCATTGGCCCAATGTTCCCAGTCCGTATCTTGCCCCTTTGCTGAAGCCCACTGTGGGACTTTCCTTACCTTCTTGTTTGGAGGAGTTGTCATCTTCTTTTGATGCAGCTTCAGCTAGTACGCTACCAGAACATTCTGAGTTTGATTGTGAATTTAAACTTACTGTAGATCTGGTGCGTATTTCTTCCCCCATATACCCACTGACTGTCTGGGAGGAAGAGGTTTTAGATGCATGGGTTAAGGAGCAGTTGGCCAAAGGTGCCATCTTTCAGCATACCTCCCCTGATTGCTCCCCACTTCTCTTTGTGGAGAAGGCTGATGGAACTTTATGTCCGTGTGTCAATTATGGAAACTTAAACAATGTGACTGTACCTAACCTCCATCCCATCCCTTTGGATTCCCAGATTGCACGATATGTGGAGAAGGCGAATGTCTTCTTCAAGCTGGACTGCCTCAATGCATACAATCAAATCTGGATAAAGAAGAGCCAGGAATGGTTAACTGCATTCCGCACCAGAAAAGAAATTTTTAGTTCCAGGTTATGCCCTTTGGGCTTAAGAATGCCCCTGCCATCTTTCAACGCTGCATTGATGCTGTGTTGGGAGACTTGTTGGGGGTATGTGCAGTTGCCTACATGGATGAAATTCTGGTGTTTTCCCCCAATCATGAGTTACATGCAGTACACCTTTGACAAGTAGTGGAGAGATTGAGGGCTGCTTGCCTTACCCTCAAGATTAGTAAATGCAAATTCTTCAAGTCCCAGTTTACTTTTTTGGGTGACGTCATTTTTGACCAGGGCCATTGATAACTCCAGACAATGAGAAGGCTATTCGTGAGTGGCCTACCCCCACCTCTGCCAAGGAATTGAGGAGTATTTTGGGGACATGTACGTTCCTCAAGAAGTTCACACCCAGTCTCTCCAAGGTGGCAGCCCCCTTATATAAGGACAGCGGTGCCAAGGTGCTTCAGTGGTCCCCCATTTTGGAGGATGTTTTTCAAGAGGTGAAGTGCACCTTGTTATCCACATCCATTCTTCGCCATTTTAACCCTGCAAAGGAGTTCATTGTGTCCTCAGATGCTTCCAACTTCGCCATTGCAGCTGCCTTATTACAGGTGGGTGAAGATGGGTCTGAGCATACAGTGGGATATTCTTCTAGGAAAATGTCTTTGCATGAGTTAAATTACGCCGTATATGACAAGGAGTTATTAGCAGTGGTGGAGGCGCTTATTTACTTGCGTCACCACTTACATGGCTCTTCCCAACCATTCCAGGTACGCACAGACCACAGAGCCCTGTTGTACTACTGGGCTCCACATGTTCTAACACCATGTCAGACTCATTGGCATGAGACCCTTGCCCTATTTACATTTTCTTATGAGTTCACCAAGGGCAAGGAGAATGGTTTGGCGGATGCTTTGAGCCGCAACCCTGCTTTGGCACCCAATCCAAAGGAGGTAGAGATCCACAACACTCAGTTGATGATTCCACTGAGTATGATTCTGCCTCAACTTCCTAAGTCCACGGTACATACGCCAGCGCTCATGCCTTTGGAAAATGCAGCAGAATATAGCATGTTTAGGAAGGTAGTTCTTTCTCAGCCACTATCAGCCAAATATGCTGTTGTTCTCGCTAAGAGCGCCTTGAATCAGGAGGGCTTATCCAGGGGTTATCACATGAAGGATGAGATGGTGTGGTTTCAGGGGCGCCTATGGGTTCCTGCTGACCACTGCGCCTGGAGATCATCCAGGACTATCATGACGGAATCACCGTAGGTCATCCTGGAAAAGCAAATACCTTGGAGTTGATATGACGCACTTACAAATTGGAAGGGCTTGCCTGTTCAGGTAGGGTGGTACTGTAAAGAGTGCATGATCTGCAATCAAATGAAACCCTTTTGCCTTTAGCAGGGTTGCTGGTACCAGTCCAAAAGGCTGAATGGCCCTGGACTTCTCTATCAGTGGATTTCATTGTGGAGTTACCCGTTTCAGATGGGTATGATGCAATCATGGTGTGTAAGTCTTGGGGAGTGTCCTTTGGCTCTCGATCGAGCTATCTTTCTGTTCCCAAGTAAGAAAACACTGAAGAGGATGGCAGTAACCCTCATCACCCAAGGCTATCTCACCCACATAGTTGACTAGCGATGGGTGACAGCTCATCCGCTTCAGATCCCACCTCTAATTTCCTCACTCACCTCAGCAGAACTGTTGTGGGGAATCAGTGAAATCTGTGCCAAGATTATTGAACTGAAATCAGTCAGATCTAATTTGGATGGCAATTGGACTGATGGCCTAATTCAAATGGTTGTAAAAGCATGAAGAATGAAACATCAGCTTGATCGCCTGATGGTTCTGATTCGACCCCAAAATCAGCAGAATAAATATCAGGCGCCATCGCCAAGAGTTTGAAAACCTCCAATAGTAATTCAGGCGTTGCACCCAATGGGCCTCTATCGACCAAACAAATGGCTAATCGACCAAGCGCGGGTGGGTTGGCTGTCCCAAACCCATTCCTAACCAAATGGTCACATCCCTATATTGGATGGCCTTGGGGGATTCCCATCGCTCGTTGGGCCAAACACCATCATGATAACCGTCAGAAACGTAATTGACCCCTGGTCCAGATGTTTGAGGTCAAACTGACAGAGACTCAGCCCGCCACCAAATTTTGTGATGACGGTTCCCAAAGAATAAACCCACCCTCTACCATCCAATTCGCTGGTTAGGCCAAATTTGTGGATCCCAACCACGTTTCCACCAATCAACCACTATTTAATCAGTTGCAAGGCACTGAGAAGATTGTTGGTCAATTTTTCTTACTTTATTTCCCAAATAAAAAAGTTTGTTAAAAAACCCCAAATTTTTTATCTCCCTCCTTTCAACCACATTCCGTATGGTGTTTTCCTGGTGGTCCGCCGCTCCGCACTCTGGGTGGGCCATACCAATTCTCTTGGTTACCATGATTCCCTCTATTGCCAATTGGACTCGACAAGTTCAAAATTTTTGGCTCTACAACCCGGTTCTTATGACCTTTTGGCAGCGATATACAGGGATTTTATGGCCCTATGTTTGCCAACTACAAGAGAAAATTTACTTTCTTTTACCCCCAACGAAATTGTCTCAACTACCAAGAATCTCGCAGAAACTAAACCCAGTAGTTTCCACCCCTGTTAGCAGAACCCCTGGGTCCAAAATCTATTCAGTGTGGTTTGCTGTTGGGATACTCCTAACCCTGACATTCCGCCACCATTTTGTGGTATCCTATTTCCTGGCTCCATATCAAGTTGTATGGTTGGCAATGCCTCTGGCATTCTGGCTTGCTTTCTGGATGCTTATGCACCCTGACTGGCAGGCCAGTCTAAACTTCTTCTGCCATTTCCATGACATGGTGGTGGACCACTTTACAAAGTTCGCCCACTTTATTCCTTGCAGAACAACTATAACTGACGCTGAAATGGCCAGGATCTTCGTTGCCCATGTATTTGCGCTTCATGGGGTTCCTCAAGAAATCATTAGTGACTGGGGACCCCAGTTCACCTCCATCTTTTGGGAAGAGTTGTGTAAAACTCTTCAGATCCACCCCTGCCATTCAACTGCTTATTACCCCCAATCAGATGGGCAGACTGAGCGAGTGAACCAGTGCTTGGAACAATTTCTGCGTTGTTACACCACCGCAGAGCATTCAGATTGGGTTCCTCACCTTCCCATGGCCCAGTTTAGTTACAACAACACTTTGCATTCATCAATCAGTTGTTCACCTTTTTTGCTAACCACAGCTTTAACCCTGCTTATAACATGGAGCCCGGCTGTGGTTCCAAAGTGGAAGCAGCGCTGGACTTTGCTAAGACTCTCAAGAAGGTCCATCAAGGGGTGTCCACAAGTTTGGAGGCGGCTATGCTGGTTTATAAGGAGAATGCTGATGGAAAGCGCCAAGTGGGTCCAGCATACAAGGAAGGGGACCTCATGATTCTTGATGCTCGCAACATTTCTATCAAGTAGCCATGCAAAAAACTGGGTCCAAAGAGGATTGGTACTTACCATGTAGTTAGAAAGCTGGGACATGCCTCATACCAGTTGGATCTTCCCTCCGCGTTTCAGATCTTCTCCATCTTTCATGAAAGCAAGTTGACCCTGTTTGAGGGCCCTCCTCTTGTGATCCCTGAGGCTTATCTTGTGGATGGGGCACCAGAATGGGAAGTGGAGGAAATAGTAGCCTCCCGCCGGGTTAAGCGACGCCTTGAGTACTTGGTATCTTGGAAAGGGTTTGACGCAGCAGAGAACAGTTGGGTGCCAGCATGGGATTGTGTACATGCCCAAGACCTGATCGAATCATTTCATAATTGTTTCCCTGAGGCTGCAGGATCTCAGCCTAAGCCAGCCGTTGCTGCTATGAAGTTGCCACCAGCACATAAGAACTTCTCCTTAGCAAACGCCCCTGGAGGGGGTGGAGCCCAAGAAGGAGGAGAGGGTAATGTCATGGTTGGATGACATTATAGTAGGAACTGATGCCAGAGATAAGGCTGGGCAACAGGAGGCCCAGAAGGTGAAACTTCAGGCTCTTCCTGACCTGAAACACACCTTAGATCAACGCTGGGTGCAAGCCAAGCATGCCCAGGTTGATACTAATGGTGTGCAAAACGCCCAGCCTCTTGTCTCAGCCCAGGCACTGAAAAAAACAATTTACATTTTAAATGAAGACGGTTTGATTCGCTTGGTTGGAGAGCAAGGGTTTGAGTCCTGCTCCAGCTATGAAATTTTAAGCTAAGGTAAAATATGGCTTCAATTGATTACTCGAGTAAAGGCACTTTTGGTGTATTTTACTAAAACGGATGGAAGTGTCTGTTTATTGGAGCATCAAGGCTTGAGCGCACTTCCGCAGAACCTGAATTTCCCTGGCCCACTTTAAATATGTTTTTGCGACCAACATTGCTTGTTGGTCAACTTTCTCTAATAAGTTCCCCGTTATTTTACGTTTTTTTACAATGGTTCCTTGGGCGAACATGGTGGTGAATTTCTTCAGGGAGGTCTCCAACTATGTGGGCCACTACCTATTATCACCATTTACACGCATCCCAGGTGCTTTTTTGGGCTGTTCAGGTCCCCTCCAGACCAATACACCCAAGACTACCTTGTGCCAAGATACCCTCGAATATGGACTCCCTGTTGGTGTCTACTCAAGTTGGGAGTTTTCTTACTTACCTGTTCTTATATGTGGTGTTTTACACCCTCGCCTGGGTTACCTTCTGCTCAAGCACCATTCTAGGTGCCCCATTTCCCATTTACTTAACGGCTAGTTCCCTAGCAATGTGGGTTCGCGTCCCACATCATCTTACTGGGAACAAGAGATTTACAGACACTCTCTTGACACTTAAGGGGAATGGTAATCAAAGAGGGATAATATAGCGTCATTCCCTCGGTGGTACAAACTGATGAAGGTGGAAGTATAATCCTTGGACCCAGGATTCAGTATTTGAGATGTGAGATAGAAGTGGAGTATTCCAGTAAGCAGACACTTCACTTAATTTTGCCTTTGGTATTGGGAACATCATGCAGAATTAAAGGTACCAAGTACCCAATTAAAGATAGGTAATTGTCCTTAAGACTGATTGCATCAAAATCGGTGAGAAATTTAGTTCCCAAGAGCAGATCATAGCAGTTTTTATCCAATACCACTGCAGGGGTGGACACAACCAGCTTCCCAAAGTGCATTGGAAGAGAGGAATAGGCTCCTATAGATTTAGTGTAAGAAGGTCCAGCAGTTCCATAATCTTGGGAATGGTTCAATTCTAACGCCAATTTGATCTTCTTCATAAGTTTGGATGAGATTACATTGATGGGCGATCCTTTAACAATGATAGCCAAAACTTTTACCTTATGCATGATGACTTCCACCCAGGTCACATCAGAGCCAAAGTTTGGGATAGAAAACACTAAGGGATTAATCGATGGAATAGAATTAGAAGTAGAAAAAGAAGCATAAGCAGAAATAGTGTCTTTGTTGGATAATTCATCAGGGATATAAAGCTCACTAGGAGTGGACACCACATAACAATCGGTAGAAGGTTCAAAAGATTTTGAATGAGGCACCTTAGGTAGTTCAGCACAGGGAGCCTCGTGCCCTATGCTGACTCCTCTTTTTTTCGACTCCTCTGCCTGTTTTTTCCAACATTGAGACACCACATGACCCACGAGACCACAATAAGTACATGGCTCCTTCTTCACCTTGGATTTAGGTTTAGGTGGCATTGCATGGATGTGAGAACGTGGGTTACTAGAGGAGGTCAGATGTACCACCCCATTAAAGATTTCCATAAGTGCTTACTTAATGTTGAAATGGAGCTGAAGTTTCGTTTTAGGGACTTCAGATGTAATAATAACTGAGTGCGAAAAGTGAACGCACTCATTACAGCCAATATAGCATCATCGATGGTAATTTGGTTGCAAGTGGCAAGAGTTTGGGCCTTATGGTAAAATCATTCTGTGAAATCCTGGACAGACTCTCCTCGTTTGATTTAAATATTCATAAAGGCCTGCTTTTGGTTGGAGAGGATTTGGTCACTCCCAAATTCCTTGATGAGGGCGGTTTTCAATTGAGCCCAAGTAGTACAAACCTTTAGATGAGGAACCATGATCTCTTACGCTAACTGACTTAAACAAGAGGTGATGTGGCGGACCTTCTGCTGATCAGTAGCTCCATCCATGGCGCGTTTATATGCAAAAAGGAAGGAATGGATGCTACCTTTACCCAGTTCAAACTTATCTTTGAAGGTAGGTTTGAAGAGGGTGGGTTCCATGTTCAAAACGTGTACACCCAATACCGTGATAGTTCCAGCCTTGAAGGTTTCAGACTCTGTAAAATGTGCTTGAGGAGGAACTCGATCAACCTGTTGTCTTAAGTGGTTCACGTCATCTTGTATATTTTGGACCCATTGGTTGAGATGGTCATTTGTAGGAGCTCATGTTAAGTTGGTAATTGTAGACAACATCTCATTTTTCTTGGTCTCAAGTACTTCACATTTAGCAGCCAACCGCTCAATGGATGCTGTTAAAGAGGCAAACCGGGTTTCTTTGAGTAGTTTGGTTTACATTGCATAGCCAATGTGCATTCTCAACACCATCCAGTAAATTGATTAAGGAGTAGTTTAGATCAGTTGGAAGACCTTCCAAGGATAGGAAACACCCTGATCTATTGCTCAAATTTGGGTTTCTAATGCTTGTACTTGAGATACTAAGATCATGGAAGGTTAGGAATTGGACGTTGGAAGCGAGGAGCCTGGGGGACCTGGTGGTCCTGGGGGTCCTTATGACCCATCTCTTCCTGAAGGACCCAGAGGGCCTTGTTGACCCATTGGACCAGGAGGACCACGTTCCCCTGGTGGTCCCAGAGTTATCAATGGAGAACTAGGTGGGCCTGGAGGTCCTTGGGGACCAGCAGGGCTAGATTCACCTGCTCAAATTGTATTCACAACTTGTATCAGTTGTTGGAGGAGCACGTCAAGTTCCTTGAAGCGGTCATCACGTTGGGCTTACAATATTCCCAACTGTCTCATAATCTTGGCTTTGAGGTAAGAGATTCAGTTTTGCGTGGGGGTAGCAGCATCATTAACTTGTTGTGAGATTTCTTGGCCAATGTAGGCCACAACACCATTGTCAATTCTCACCAATTGGTTATGAAGCTCGTTGATCTCTCTTCTGTTATTGAGAATTGCTTCCCAATTATCTCATCCAATGTTAGATGCTGTCTCATAGAACGAGGCTAGTTGAGAGTGAAATTGTTGCTCCAGAGTCAACTGGCGTTGAATCTTGAGGTGATGCAACCCCAAGATCTGGAGTACATGGTATACAGCGGAATGTACGTAATGCTGGAGGTACTGTTCAGTTCTAGCAATACCAACTTCAGTAGGCTGTAACACTGCTCGATTGTATAAACTCATCATATTGTCAGCAACTTTAGATGCTCAGTCACAATTAGGATGAGCACCAGGCTGGATAGTCCCTCTTATCAAGCCTTTGACTGTTTCCTCTATATTAGCGGCTTGAATCTGATAATTAGTTTGGTCAGGGCCCTCAATGGCCAACTCCATAGAAGCTTGAAATTGAATATGGCTGATATTAGCTGAAGGCAAATCTTGCCAGTTTGAGTGTACCCATTGGGAGATACTCAGATTCCTCAGAAGAGGGACTCACTTTGCTAGATGAATTTGTCATTGTGAAAGTATGTTTTCAACAGGTAGCCTCAGAAGCAGACCTGGCAGGCAGCACCAGTATTGGAATTTCGTGAGAAATTCTATAAGCAGGTGCAACAAAGGCTATGAAATTATTAGTTCTGTGGCTCTAGCAAAGATCGACACAAATGCAACAAAGTTATTAGTTCCATTGCTATAGTTGGTTCTAATCAGAATTACAGAATCCTGTAAGAAAAATAGACCAAAATTAAACTATGCGAGATGAGAATTTAGTACTTTATTAATTAAAGACTAGAGATATTTATAGGAAAAATGTAGTGGTTCATTGAAAGGATTTTCTTGATCTTCCTGAGGTAAGATCTTTCCTACCAGAGGACCGATATTGTTGATTATCATTATTATTATAATAATTGTGATGATCATATATAATAGAATTCTAGTTGGATGCAATTGACCTTCTTAACAAGGCCTAGCCCCTTTGAAATGATTAGTCATTTTGATTTGCTTGGACATCTCAAATTACTGAGTTTCTTTGGGTTGATTAAATTTAGGAAGTCAATAACCCCAAAGAGTCTTTCTTTGGTCAAATTGAGAATCAGAAATATTAGGATTAGATTTCTCTATCTTATTAGACTGAGATATCAAATCTCAATCTAGAGTATTTTTGGTCATCCTAGTTGTATCTCCAACATAGAGCTTCAGCTAGACCAACCCCTGTTAGGGCCAGGATACCAGTGATAGTGGGTAATTGTGAAATTCTGTTAGAGGAAATATTGGGATTTTCAGAGTTATGTGATTGATATATGCTTGATAATAAAGATCCTTGTACCTCACTAAGGATTGGAAACAAGTAAATCAAATAAGTATATAGAAGCATCAAAACTTTATTGACTGCAAGAAATGATTTTAGAAATATTTAGCTTATATTCACTTTCCAGACTAATTGAACTAGCTTTTGAGCTTACTTGATTCTTATCTTGCTTTAGACTCTTTAGGCTCTTCCTGTCTTAGATAACCAAAGCTTAGACTAGTAGTTAACTGCCTAGTTTGGACTACTAAGACCTGGCCCCAGGTGCTCTGATGTTTGATTTGATTCAATTCAATTTTATAGGCTTGATTTGACTCATCTGACTCATCTGACTCATTATTTGTTTGCTATGTGATTTTACTATCATCTTGATTGTTTAAGCTGATTACATATATCATATATTCCATTAATAAGAACTGATGTATCAGGGATATCTTTCATGTCAGGCTTTGCCCTGACACTGATCCCAATTAATACACCTGATAGTTAATCACTATCAGATACCCCTATTTCATTAGCAACTCTGCCTGATGAGATCTTAAGTATTCATCCTGATTGATCCCTGATGGATACAACCAGGCTAATATCCTAAAATCCCCTAAATGTAGTTACTCCAAAACTCAGGCCAACTGATTTCTAATTCACTTCACCTTAGAGAATTATCCCCTAGCAATTCCTGGTAATCTAGCAGGTTGGGAATATGGGCAAAAATCCCAACAGAAGGGTAGCAGCTACCCATCAATTATCCAGAGTAAGCCCTAGGTCAGTAATCTTGACAAGAGTCAGGGCCCTAGGGTTAGTGTTCCTCTTAGTTTTTTTGGGGTGCAAGGTTTGGTCCAGCCTAATAGTTGGACCCAGTAACCTTACACTACCCTATGGGAACTATAATCTAGAAGCTCTCAATGAGGTACCATTTCAGTTCACCACAAATGACAAAAGACTCAACCTACAATAATATAAAAATGAATAGGAGGTGTTCTAAAGGATAAAAGGTGTAGAAATTTTTAGGAATTATGCTAATTGAATGCTCCTTTTAATATTAATTATTATACAAATTCTCTTTACATATCTAGAACACCTTTTTTTAGTACTAGATGGTCCCAACCTGAGGGGGATTCATCAATGTTTATTGAATTACACCTGGGCTCCTAAGAGCCTGAGGCGAGGGAAGGGGAGGGAGGAGGCATTGAGAAAGGGAGGGGGTTTGCGTGCCAGAGCCATGCTGCAGTGACAACTGAGCGGGGGAGGGTTGGCGACATAGTGCAGACCTTCAGGGCCATCTCAAAGTGTACCTGAAAGTGGGTGATCATGTGTGGAAGGGTCCAAACCTGCTGGTCAAAGGCAGCACGAAGGAAGGAGTTATGGATGGTCCAGATGGCTGTGGCATAGGCGAGGACACGGAGGGGTCGGTGGCAACCAGGCAATGTCTGCTCAAACATGAGGTCTTGCACAGGGTGTCCAGACCAGGGCTGAGCATGGAGGAGCGCGCGGGCCTTTGGCCAAAATGCAGTGACACCTGGACAGGTGAAAAAACGATGGAGGTGGGAGTCAATAGGCTCCACACAGCGTGGGCAGCTTTGGTGCTGGAAGGTAGGGCCAGTCCGGTCCCCTGTCCTGTATGGACAGTGGAGCACCCTCCATAAGGTGTTGGACACCTTTGCTGACAGGATGGGGTGATAGACGTCCTTCCACAATTCCTTAAGGTCAAATCTCACGGAGGTAGGGAGGAGCTCAAGGAGTCTTGGGCGGATGGGAGGACGATCTTGGGGTTTGAGGCGAGTTGTGACAACTTGTCTATTGTGCACAATTGCATGGTGACGGGGGCTGAGGCCAGGGCCTTCCCTTCTGTATGGGAAGGCATGGTGGATCCGCGCGCCTACTCGTTTCAGGGCAAGGAGAGCCTGGTTCCAGTAGGGGGATGAGGATGGTTTTAGGCGATGGCCTGGGTGGTTTGTGAGCCACTTCCCTAATGAGGTCAGAGATGCTCTAGGAAGACCCAGGGCTGCTGACACTGACTGGCGGAGGGCGGGCGCCCATTGGGGCATGGGGGTCGCGTCCCAGCAGACAATCGGCCATAGGAACTTCAGGAAGATTGTAGTGACGTGGGATCGCGTGTCCAGAAGCCCTAGGCCCCCTTCATTGCAGGGTCAGGAAATGGTTGAGAGGGCCATTGGTGGATGATTTGAGCCCCAGATCCAACAGCGGAGGAGTACATTGAGCCGCGTATAAAAGGCATCTGTGAATGGGCAGACGTGCGCTAGGAACCAGACTTTGGAGAGGAGGAACACATTGGCCATCAGAGCTCGACCCTGGGGGGTGATGTGCCGCCGGTTCCAGCTGGCAAACCTGGAGTTAACTGCTGCGAGGAGCAAGTCCTCATTGTCTTTTAGCGCAACTCCTTGTTGGTTGGTGAGAACGCCCAGGTGACGGAAGGTACTGCGCTCAGGTTCAATACCAAATGGTGGGGGAAGGTGGGGGAGCTGACCTGTACAACTGTTGTCTTGGAGGTGTTGACCATGGCTTTGGACGCCTTGGTGTACCTCTCAATGGTCACAGCAGCGAGGGCAACATCCCCAGGGCAGCCAAATGCAATGGCAGTGTCATCTGCAAATGCCATGGTGCGTGTGGGGGCTTTACCTGGGACCATAATCCCTGTTAGTTTGTCCTGTAAGGAGGCCAAGAGGGGGTCAAGGGTGATGTTAAAAAGGATAGGGCTCAGGGGGTCCCCTTGCCGGAGACCTTGTCCAACTGGTACTGCCACTGTAAAACCCATTGGCGCCAGGACTCTGGTGTGGAGCTGGTCATAGAGCGCTGATATCCAGCGCCTAGCTGCGGGTGGGAGATGGAAGCGGTCCAGGGAAGCATCAATATACTTCCAGGCTACCTGATCATATGCTTTCTCTATATCCAGGAGAGCCACAAAGCCATTCACCTTACAAGAGTTAGCAGTCAAAGTCACGTGAAGGTCATTATAGTTGTCCCATAACGACCTCCCCGGAATAAAACCGTGCTGGGATGGGGAGAGGTGAGGTGACACCCATTTGGTGATGCAGTTGGCCAGAAGCTTTGTGAAGAGCTTGTGGTCTGTGTTGATCAACGCTATGGAGCGCCAGTTCTCCAGGTTCTCACGGTCTGACTTCTTGTGAGTGAGGGTCATGATTGAGCCTCTGGAGTCGGAGAGGACCTCGCCATTCACCAAGAGTGCAGCGAAGAGGTCGCGGAGGGTTCTGGCTATCACTGCAGGTTCAAGAAGGTACACCTCGAAGGGTATTCCATCTGGGCCTGGGGCTTTAAGCCGTGGGGATTTCAGAAGGGTTTCCATCACCTCCTGGATGGAAATAGGCGCCAGTAGAGCCTCATCAGCCCGTGGGTCAATGGGCGGCTCTGGAGCCCGCCACAGGAAGTCTTGGATGTCCGATGGGTCCACCTGGGTGGCATGGAAGAGGCTGGAGTAGAAGCGGTGTAGTTCCTGCGTGATTCCCTCCTTATCTGAAGTGGTTGTAGTGCTAATCTTCAGTGCAGTAATATCCTGCGCTGTTGACCAGGCTTTCTGTTTTTGAAAGAAGAAGCGGGAGGGGCGTTCCCATTGAGCATAGTAATGAGATGTTGTAAAGTTTGCTGCCCATTCTTCCTGCAGTGTGAGCTCCAAGCGGAGTGCTTCCTGCGCCGCTTCCCAGTCTTCCAACCATCTGGGAGAGGGCGAAGGCTAACAGTTTCGCTCCAGATGTCTGATTCTGGCTTCTGTTCTTTTGACTCTGGCGCGAGCTGCAGTCATCTGGGCTTTGGCACAGTTGTAAGCAACGCGGGTGATGCCCTCCTTGGTCACCGTCCATCTAGCCTTGTGGTCAAGAAGGTGGGGTGGGGGGAGGTGAGAGTCTCCCGGATGGTCATAGACAGCTTCTCCTTAGTGAAGGGGTTGTTGAGAAGAGCTGGGGCAACCCTAGGCCAGAACCTATGCGACAGTCTAAGTGTGGTGGTGAGGACAACGGTGAGTGACCTGTGATCACTCAGATGGTTGTCACGAGAGATGGGAGAGGAGACGCGGCCAATTAGCAGGGGGCCAATCAGTGCCATATCTATGCGTGACGCTGACTGGAAATCTCCTCCATCATACTGGATCCTAGTCATGCAACCTAGGCCAGACGCGGAGGGTGGAAGCGCATCTATAAAGCTACTCAGGTGAAGGAATTCCTGGAGGCGACTTGATCCAGGGCATTCCTTTGCTGCAGGGGGGTAAGAGTCATGGACGCGACTTATGGTTGTGTTGAAATCTCTTAAGAGGACTGTATTCCGTGGGAGATTGAGTTGGACGTGCTCTTCTAAGAGCCAATTTTGCTCCTGACCTGCATTAGGCAGGTAGATGCTTGCAGCGAAGAAGGAGAAGTCAGGAGTGGTGAGTTTGGCCAGTATGAGGTGGCCACCTAGATATTGTGAAGAAGAATGGGTTTTAACCTGGGGATTTAAAACAATAAGGGTGGCATGGTTTGTCCAGAAGGAGTTGCCTTCAAACTGTTCATTCCATGCAGATTGTTCGTGGGGAGGATATGGGGCTCCTGGACAGCAGCGATGTCAATTTGTGCTGACCTGAAGTTTCAGAGGAGGTGGGCTCTCCACTTAAAGTCCCGCAACCCATTTGCATTGATGGATTGCAGGGCCAGGGTGCTGCCATGGGGACTCATAGCTGTTCCCCTCCATGTCCTGGGGGTTGCCAGCGCTTAAACCTGCTTCTGTGAGGTGGCTAGTTTTGAGTCCTTTAGTTTGACTATTAGCTGCAATCTGTGAGGAGCGTCAAGGGTTCTGAGGGGAAGGAGAGGGTGGGGGTGGAGGACCCAGTAAGCCAGCCTAGGATACTGCCCCCACTCCGTTGCAGGGGAAGGACCTGAGGGTGCTCAATGGTGACCTCCGCGGTGTCCCCATTTGATGAGTCTGAGTCCATATTCACTTCCTCTAACACTGCAAAGGATCCACATGAAATGGACTGTGGGGTTAGGGTAGGACTCTTTGAGGTGGCACTTCTACCGCAGGCCACAGGTTGCCAGTCCATGCTGGTGGGTATAGCTCCATTGGGAGCTGAGGGCTGATGCGATAAATCGCTGGTAGAGGTTGGTGGGGGTGCCGCGGAGCCCTGAGTGGGGGTGGCTGATGAGGGGCACCCTGTGGGAGATGCCTTGCACTTGGTGAGAGAGGGAGTTGACTCTGGGAGATTGGAGGGGGTGCCCACTGGAAGGGGGCATGAGCACAAAGGTATCCCATACCAATAGTGGGGTTAGCTGTTTCAACTGCTAGGCGTAAGGCCTCAGGGGACAGGTCTTGAATGGGAACCCATTGTATGGGTTGTAGAATTGCTGCTGCAGCCACGTGGGATCATTTTTGGCCTGGTTTAGGCCCCTGGGTGGTGGCTTAGAGGGCTTGTTTTTGAGCTATGCAGCCACTATACAAGTGTCCAAGGGCATTACACCATGAACACCGGGGGCGCACCTGATCAGGGTTGACAAAAAAGATCTCAGGGCATGCCCCAACTACCGCCACATGAGGAATAACCTCAATGTTGCAGGATACAGTGGGGGAGGGGATGAACGATGCCCTAGCAGTGTGAGCTCTTTGAGTGGGAGCATAGTAAGAGGGGATACTAAAGTCCACTGAAAGAACAGACCCAAACTCTATTAAACTATGATGGAGTGCCAGTCTAAGAGACTCAGGATCAACAGTTGTTGGTAGGTTAGAAAAAGTAACCCATGAAATTTTCTCCAGGTGAGAGCATGTGTGGGAGATATGAAGAGATCCACATGGAATAATGACCTGGAGGGTGGCAGCATGGTCAGCAAGGGCAGCTTCAGTGAAGCCCATATTGATATAGTAGCCCTCCACTGATTCATAGATGGTGGTGTTAATTAGGAATATCTCCGCAATTGCTGCAAAGTATGAGAAGTAATCCTCTGTATAGAATTCAACAGGGTTATGCCCATAATAAAGGCAAATTATGTGGGAGAGGGTTGAGCGAGGTAGAGCTTTTTGTGCTCTAGTTTCAGCCCATTTCTTCTTAACATCAGCAATAAATACCACTTCACGGGGATCAGCTTTGGGTAGCATTGGTGCCAGAGGTTTTTGCCATGCCCCAGTGGCTCCTTATATATATTTGTATTTGCTTTGGGCTGCAATTGCAGGTTGAGTGTGAGCTGGTGGTTTGAACAAGTTTGTGGAGTTCCCTTGTTGCTGGAATGTTACAGCAGTTTCTGGTATCATATTAAATTGAGGGGTGGATTGTTGGGCCTCACTAAATTGGGGAGGCCTATCCAGATTGGAATTAACTCCAGCCAATTAGGAGGAGGGCAATATTTTATCACCATCCCAATCTATTTGGGTAAATTCAGCCTGAGTATTTGCTATGATTTTGTGGGCAAAACTCACTGGCTGATTGGTGAATTGGTTATATTCAGCATATGGAGATAAAGTGCCAACTTGAGAAGTGCTGATTATAGGGTTTAAATGTGATAGGTGAGATTGGAACTAGTGTGAAGTTCCATAATCTGAACCATTTGAATCCCCATTGGGAAGAGTAGATTGTCCCAATTTGGTGCTTAGTGAACCAGAATGTGTGGCTAATCCAACCTTACATCCGAGGGTTTGGGGGTCAGGTGATTGTTGGGCCTCGCTAAATTGGGGAGGCCTATCCAGATTGGAATTAACTCCAGCCAATTGGGAGGAGGGTGATATTTCATCACCATCCCAATCTATTTGGGTAAATTCAGCCTGAGTATTTGCTATGATTTTGTGGGCAAAACTCACTGGCTGATTGGTGAATTGGTCATTTTCAGAATATGGAGATAAAGTGCCAACTTGAGAAGTGCCAATTATGGGGTTTAAATGGGATGGGTGAGATTGGAACTGGTGTGAAGTTCCAAAATCTGAACCATTTGAATCCTCATTGGGAAGAGTAGATTGTCCCAATTTGGTGCTTAGTGAACCAGAATATATGGCTAATCCAACCTTACATCTGAGGGTTTGGGGGCCAGGTAGCTGGGTATCACCCCTCATGGAGGGAGCCAGAAACATGGCATCAGTAATAATAGATGGGGCTGAATTAGCTGACACAATGGGGGAGGTGAATGCCTGGATGGGCTGAGTTGCATTCAACTGAGCAGGTGCTATTAAAACAGTGTGGGTGATAGCCTCCTTGGTTGGAGGGGGCCCAGCGGGTTGGTGGGAGGCAGCGCACACAGAGCTGTTAGGCGTGCAGGTTGCAGAAGTGCGATCAGGTGAACTGGTGCTAGTTGAAATAGCTCCAGGTTGGGGGTGGTGCCTGCTTTCATGGCTGCTGCTTGAGAGCGGGTGATTCTGGTTGACCCTGAGGTGGGTAACCAAGGGTTGCTTCGTTTGGGGTGGTGCTGGCTCGTTTGGCAAAGCCTGCGGGTTTATTTGCGGGGTTTCCACCATATTTGCTAATAGTTTTTATAAATCTCTTTAGTGGAGCTAAATTTCAGGCTGAATTGATTTTCAAAAAGTGATACTTAGCAGAAAGAGAGACTTCTCAAATAGCATATCTAGAACACCTTAAGACTTTGAAATATCTGTGTGAAGCAGGTGTAAAAACGTTTTTCCTATCTCATTAAAGCTTTAATTTTTACGTTTTTAAATATGTCTTGATTTCTATATATTTATTCTTTCTGCACACCTAACTCAAGGGAAAACTTAAGTTTTCACCGAAATATTAGCTGAAGGTAGCTCCTTCACCGAGGCAGCAAGATCTGATATATACGAAGTGCACCAAATTGCGTTTCGCGAAAATTGGCAAAATCGTGTAATTCCTACCATCCACCACCTATAGCTGAAAACTGAATTAGAAACTTTTCAAATGTTTAACCCCCAATTTAAATATATTTCAAGTTTTAAAATTAACTTCTATCTCTTTTAGTAGTGACGCTTTTTGTGCTAGATAAAATATAGTGCAGGTAGGGTTGGCATATTTGAGGTATATTGAAAGTTGAAAATTGTTATTTTCGAAATAGTCCAAAATACTCAATGACAATGTTTTAGCGTTAAGACCATTCGCTTAGTTAACTGCTTATGATTTAGCATCTATCATTATAGAACAGTTGTTGTATCTACTGCAAGGATTTAAACATCTTCAAGCGCTGAAAATGTATGGCTCTATATTTGGGTTTTATTTTATGCTTAATATATGGTTCTTTTTCAGTTGATGTTTTCTAGCATCATGATCTCTTAAAAATTTTTACTCTTAAGTTGTTTGAAATATCTGGTATGCCCTTTTTGAATCATGACTATTTCTAACCTTTGGGCGATAGTTTCGATAATAAATTGTGTATATAGCTTTAGGTTTCATTAAACTACTAGAATCAACATGTAAACTTGAGTTCTATGGGCAAATACTTTTAGTTTTTAAAACAACTCAATTTTCACCATTTTAGCTTGGTTTTGAAAGAAATCATGGTGTTTAGTTTCGAATAAAATTATAAGGCTGTTCTCTACTTAAAAATCGAATATCTTTAACCTAAAGTAACATTTCAATTTTGTAAAACTTTTTATTTTCAAACAGGGTATGTTATTTATTTCTTTTTATAGCCTAAAATGGAGTCATTATTTTATTTGAGATTTTAAGCTGAGCTTGCTCAAATCGTAGTGTTTTTTGAACTCATTATTGTGTATTTTAAATTTATAACAAGTTATAGTGCTAATTATAATTACTGGTATGCCTGTATTAAGTTACTTTCTCGAGCGGATTCTTGACACGATCTTAGGAAAATATGACTGAAAATAAAGCATCTGATAGCAAACGTTCGTTGGCAGATGCTGAGTCCCCAGATAACAAAAAGCTTAAAGCCGATGATGTTATTGAAAAAGAATCGGAACTGGTTGTTCCCCTCGCCGAAGACGACAACGACTTTGCCCAACTCAAAGAGTATTACGCCGAAGCGCTAGAAATTATTGGTAAACTTTTAAGGCGACCGAGCTAACTTTGTGGTAGAAACTGAGCCCAAACGTGGCATAGAATTGATTCAGGTGACAATTAATGAAGCCGATCGACTCCTTCGCGAGTTTTACGAAGTGAGTCCTCAACTGTTTGATGGTGAATTCTATCTCGTTTTTGGAAGCAGTTTATTTTTGCTCGGGCAAAATGACAAGCAAGAACATTACCGAGGAGCTCGAATTTTTGGAAGTGGCACTTGACAGACTCAATTCAGCGCTTGAGCTGAGTACAGACGACCTTTTGCTTGAAGTGAAACTCGCGCTCGCAAAGGCCTTGTATCATAAGGTAGTTTTAATAATGAACTTGTTTGACCTTTAGGCCGGATTGTTGATGCAGCTCGCAGGTCATGATTCGGACGAGAAGGAACAAGGTGTATTGGATTCTGCGGCTGCTTTGTTGGATGAAGCCTCCTTGCATCTTGAGTTTGCCATAACATGCTTGTTTGATGGCAAAGAATCGCCCTCTGGTCGGTTTATTGAGCCCATTGAGGAGTCACTATATGTGTTGGAGCACGCCCAACTTCTTGCCGATCGAGAGCCGTCGTGGGAACGCTGCAGCCGACGCAACCAATGGTGTCAGAAGCTTTTTGAGATTGCGCTGGCCAGTAAGAATGGTTTCCTTGCCCACTGAATTTGTAAGATGCTGTCACTAAGCTCAGGGCCAACCTGGGAGTTGCCGCGTGTCTTCTTTCGATGGTCAACTATTACTTTGATCATGAACCGTTGGAAGATGATTCCGATAGCGAAGGAGAACAAGACTCGGATCAGGCCTTGCTCATTGACGAAATGAATCCTTCCAAGCTTAATGATACTCTTACCAATGGTAATACTGTAATTTAAACTAAGCATTTTAGCTCTCGATCGCTTGAATGCAGCTATTGGCTTACTTGGAAATAACTCTGTTGATACAAAGGCACGCGCTTACCTAATGGTACCTTTAATTTGCAACCTTTTAACCCATTTAGCGAGGCGAGACTCACCTCAACCTCGGTAACTTAGTTACTGACGAGTCAAAAGAACTCGACTTTTACCGCAGAGCCGTACAAGATTTTCAAATGGTAAAGGAACTCCAACCAGATGACCTTCTTCCAGACTCTTTTCAATCCTTTTTAGAGGAGTGGGCCGATCAGCTTTAACTCTGCTTACATAGAACATACAGATTTATTCATTAATTTTATTTTTGGTTATTTATCGATCTCCCAATACTAGTTTTAGAAAATTACATTGGAGGCAAGCTTACTGTTAAATAGTTCTTATATTATGCTCCTCGTTTACTACATATTCTACCGGCGCTGGAATCCAGTTAGCTGATAAATAAGAATTGATTAAAACCAAGGAGACATGATAGTATATGGCAAAGTAGAGATAGTAATAAAAATTTATTCTGATAATATGATGGCAAAATTTAAACTAACGCTTCAAAATCCACAATCTTGCAAAGTCTCATTATTAGGATAGAAATGAAATATCTAAAAGTAGACAAATTAGTTAGGTATAAAAAAGCAACTAATATTCTCTTAAAGGTAAACATATTACCAAAAGAAGAATATTATTACAATTGGGTGAATGTTGGATTTTTATTTTACTAAATAAATTATCAAACTAGCTTAATTTAACTCTGAGCTATTTTTCCATGAAGTAACAATTATGAGTCTGGATGTGCTTATACAAAATGCAAGAGCACACAAAAAATGACACTCTGATCTGTCAATATTGGTGAAATGCATTAGGTATCC
Organism: Massospora cicadina; assembly: GCA_022478985.1. NCBI lineage: Eukaryota > Fungi > Entomophthoromycota > Entomophthoromycetes > Entomophthorales > Entomophthoraceae > Massospora > Massospora cicadina. The sequence goes on from JAKSZP010012261.1 coordinate 28,293, forward strand.
AAATTTGTGTTTATTATTTAATAACCCTTGGGATAACCAGTATAATATTGCACGCTGACACATGATTTTGGATAGTCAAGACCTTTCCTTTAGATCTTGTAAGGGTTTAAACTCCTGATTCAATTATAATTATGGGAGCTTAAAGCAAATTTTTAACAAATTAAAATCTGAGTAGTGCAAGGCTCAAGTTGAATCATTAAGTCTAATATGTCACAATAATCTTGTGCTAAGCCATCTAGAGTTTACCCCAGTTTTTAATACTAGGTGGTCCCATCCCCATAAGTCTAACCAAATTTCTATTAGTAGGCTACAGTTATAAGAACAATGATAAAGCTTAGCATTTTACCTGATAGTTACCATATGTAAATATTAATTTTATAGAGGACAGAGATATTTGCTCTCTAAATTTACTGCTCAAGCATATTAACCAGTTACAAGAAGCTAGGGTAGCTTATTGGTATTGTGAGGTTTCAATTTAAAAAATAGATTGCTATGAAACTGACCCAATCTTTACAATTTTTAATAGATAGACTTATTATTGAAAAAACTGGGCCTTCAACTTGGGTTCATAAACAATCTCAAGAGAGCTTAGGGTTCCAGAAACAGTCATTTGCATAATTATTTATAAATAAAGAATTATAAACTAAGTGAGAACAGAAATTAAAAATTTTAAAGATTACATAGTAAAAATGCAGAAAAAGCATATCTGTCTAATGGAGGTGGCACTATGAGAAGAGAGGGGGTGCAGGAAATCATCTTAGTTGTATGCAGCAATGTTTCTATATCAAAATTCAAGATTATCTACAAGGCTTTCATATAGAAATAATTGTATTTTATGGGCCAAAGGGTGTACAACATATACTAAAGGCTATAAAGTAGCTAAAGTCTATAGAGTGTCACAGTTAGTGACATATTTTCTGGAATTAACTGCCCTTTTAAAGCCAAGTCCAACAAGCCCTTGGGGCAGAGACCAGAACCCCCAAGGGTCACCAATGACCTATCTAAGGTCATTGACAAAAATGGGTTTTGGTTTTACCAGCCAGGGCTGAGGAAAATGGCTTAGTTGAGGCAAAGGCCCAGGCAGGAATCAAACTCAAGACCCAGAAAATCACAAGATATGAGGTTATAAAATCTGGCAAAATTCAAAATTTTTTAATTTTGTTGAAAAATGATAAATTTGTAGCTCACATCAGATTCAAACAACCACTGGAATCTTTGTGAAGCAACCACCTATAAATTAAGTCCCAAGATGAGAAAGGCTTTGCTTTTCTCAAATACAAAGATCATTTTAATAAAGTTTAGGATTTTGGGCGCATTTCCTGTATTTTGGTTTTTCTAAAAAAATACAACTCTGCAAAGTTCTGCAATGGCTGGAGTCCGTTTTCCGCTCTGTTTTGCCTCTACTGTTGTACCTGAGTCCTCCACCTACTCCACCACCTATTCCGCCAGCTCTGCCTCCTCCTATTGTGCTGCCTTTTGCCCTAGATTTTTCGCCACCCTTCCCAGCTCCCATGGCCTCATGTCCCTGATGATTGTGGCCAGTTTGGTATGCGTTTTGTTTCACAGATCTATTTGGAAACACAATAATGAGTGTTTAGGACATCTCTTCATTTTGTTTGGTCACTTGGCCTTGTTGGCACACCTTTGGCCTGTGTCTTTCCCTACAGCGACCTCCTGCGCTCCAGTTTCCCTGACATTATCTGAGAAAAGCCTAGATTTTTTCATGATTTCTTCCACTGTTGGGTGGCTAGAGTTAGCCCAATCCTCTCAGAGTTGTCACCTGTTGAAGCGGTCCACTGGGCTGGTACATTTGTATCCCTTCTGGCCTTGTTTGTTACCTTCCTCAAAAGGTATGTGAGGGTGTTGCATGGCTCCCCTCACTCAAGACGCTCATAAAGTGTGCAGCACCTGTAATGAACAGTATTAAGCCATTCATTACATTTTGATTCCGGTTCAGATTTTCTGAATCCAAATCAATTTGTTTAAAAAGATTTTTGGTGTTTGTCAGGTTCAGGCGCTGGGTTGTGCCTCAAAGAATTATTGATTAGGCTCTTGCAAGCCAAATCAATGGTTTGGGTGAGGCCCCAGAAGGGCGACCTTTAAGGTTGAGCCCGCGCAATTCTGAACTTCATTTGGAATACTCTCTTACTCTCTGGTGGCCTTGGGGCCACCCTTACCTTATCTTACCTGATAATCCGCGCACAACAAGTTTTTGTTGCATCAACAAAAACTTATTTTTGGGGTTTGATCTCCCTCAAATATCCTGTCTTTTCCTTGGTGTGTTTGTGGAATCAGATTATTAGGATCCCATTCATCAGCAACTTTTTATTTAATAATAAATAAAATAAGATTAATTCTGAGGTTTGCAACCTCGCTTACCTATTTCACCTTTTTCTTGCTTCGAATTTTCCTAATTCTGAGGTTTACTAACTTTAGAGTCCAGCTCACACTGGAAGCTCGGTGTGAATTGTGTCAAACCTAAGGTAAGATGGCGATCAGAAACTGGGACGTTTCTGACCATTACAGCACCTGCCACCACTAGTCTCACTCTCCACTTTTCATGTGATTCCAACTTTTTAAAGAAATCTTCAACCCGTTGTCCAGCCTTAGGGCCTGCCAGAAGTCTCAAGGCAAGGACTTAGCTAACGTCCTCCTCCTTCAGCTGCTGCTCCATGAGATTTCAGAGGGAGCTCACCAATGGTTACTCTCCACAGATGAGAATAATAGATCCCTCCTGGAATCTCTCCCAGCGTTGAAAACCTTTTTCAAGCCCTACGAGTATCCCCCTGCTACCTTTGAGGACTATAACTCCTTTATACACATGTCCCAAGGAGGCCTCACTACAGCTCAATACTTGCTTCTGTTTCAAGAGCGTGCATCAAAGTTGGAATCTCTTGAACAGTTGAAAATGGCCCTTCTCCGCAAGTTCCTAGATAATACTGGTGCTTCCCTTGGCATATGGGATAACCCTCCCCCTTCTCTATCTGGGACATGCTCCATCCTTGCATCCCTGTTGTCTATCAGTCCCTGTACCACCAAGCCTAATTGTACCGCTGAACTTCAGATCCTAGAACTTGATGACTCTATCACTGTGGAGCACCAACATGTTTCCAATCCAGTGGTGACATATCCAGCTGAGACACTGGCCATTATGGACACTTCCAACCTGATTCTAGAGTGCCCTACTTCTGTACTCTCCCAGTACCGCTTGGAACCAGCAGTGAGCTCACTGGAAGGTGAGACTAAAACCTCTGTCATAAGTGGAGGTCCCCTCACTACTGGCCCTGCACCGCTGCTCTCCACGGAGTACCCCTCACTTTTGTCCTCAAAAGTAGAAGTGGTTAGGTATGGACCTGCCGTTGCCATTTTGGAACCATGCCTTCTGTCCAACCTGTCATTTCAGTTGGCCCAGTTGAACAACTCTTTCCTATCACTCCAGAGTCACCTCTTGTGGCGGACTCCATCCAGAAACGAGTAGAGATCCATGAGAGGATGATTGAAGAAGTGATAGCCGTGGCTGACACCACCAAAAGCTTAGGCTGTTTTGATTGGTGTAGTCTCATGTGATAAAGACCTTCCTCCTGCAGAACATAAAGCATTAAGCTACCCCACATCATTTAAGTCCCATGGACAACTTTATGGCAATGTGAAGTCATACAGAATTTTTTTGGGGATACTCCAAATCATACGCCGCCCTCTGGGTTTGGAGCCATCCTGTAATCCCTTGGCTCTGAGGGAAATATACCCTCCTCTGCTACTTCTTGTTCATGGCTACTTTTTCTTCTGCAGGGAAGAGCTTTCAAGCACTCGCTTTGGTGGACTTTGGTGCAACTGAAAATTTCATCCGCCTAGAGTTGGCAAAGGCCCTGGAGCTACCCCTGGGAGTTGGTCAGTTTGTGAAGGGTAGTGCATCTCAAACCATTCCAAGCTACCGTGTGTAAACATCTGTCCCTTTCATTGCAGGTGATGGTTTCTTTGTTGAGAACTTCTCTTTGAAAAAGAACCTCCTATACCCTGTTATTTTAGGGGTTGGCTGGTGACGCCGATGTGACATCGCCACTAACCTCCTAGACTCTACCATGCATGCACAATTTCCTGGTGGAGTAACGGTTACCATTTCTTGCTTAGATGAGAGTGACACGGTGCTCCCTAGAAGGTGGGACCCCTCTACTAAGGTGGGACTAGCCTCTATTCAACCTACTGACGCCCTGACCCTAATACTTACTCTGCCATAATGAATCCGTGGATATGCTGATCTGTTTGATCCCACAAAGGCCCACCCACTCCTAGAGCACACCAAGTTTGACTTTGAGTTTAAGTTGACTGTGGATCTCATCAAGATATCCTCTCCAATTTACCCCTTGTCCCTGAGGGAGGAGGCTGCCTTGGACGCTTGGGTAGACGACATGATCTCTAAGGGTCAAAGCTTTAAGAAATCCTCACCTGTATGCTCCCCCTCCTGTTTGTAGAGAAGTCTGATGGCTCACTTCGTCCCTGCGTTGATTATGGCAATCTGAACAACGTAACAGTGCCTGACCCACATCCACTCCCTCTGGAGCAACAGATTGCCCGCTACGTGGAGAAGGCTAGGGTGTTCAGCAAGCTTGACTGCCTCAACGCTTTCAACCAGATCCGCATTAGAGAAGGCCAGTAGTGGTTGACCACTTTTCGCACTCAGAAAGGTATCTACCAGTTCAGGGTTATGCCGTTTGGTTTGAAGAACGCTCCCGCCTGCTTTCAGAGGCTCATTGATGCTGTCTTGGGAGACCTTATGGGTACATGCATGACCGCATACATGGATGACATACTGGTCTTTTCCCCAGATGCAGAATCTCATGCCCGCCACCTTGTGTCTGTCATGGAGAGAATTTCGCAGGTAAACCTTACAATTAAGGCCAGCAAGTGTGAGTTCTTCCAACCCATGGTCGAGTTCTTAGGAAACATTATCTTCTCCCATGGTCACATGATCGCCCCAGATAAGGAAGCAGCTATCCTTGATTGGGTTACCCCTCATCTCTCACAGGGTTACGCAGCTTCCTTGGGACATTTAACTTCCTCAAGAAGTTCACCCCCCAGCTCTCAGAAGTTGCAGCCTCTCTCTACATCGCTTTAGGGAAGAAGATTTTTAGTTGGACCAATGAATGCAACGCTGCATTCCACGCCGTCAAGTCCATACTATTGTTCAGCCCGGTGTTGGTACATGCAGACCCCAGTTGCCCCTTTATTGTCGCCACTGATGCTTCCAACTTTTGGTGGGAGTTGCTCTGCTACAAGAGGGGGAGGATGGAGTGGAGCGGCCTGTTGCTTACTTTTCTAAGAAAATGACCCTGGCGCAGCTCAACTATGCAATATATGATAAGGAACTCCTTGCAGTTGTGGAGGCAGTACAACACTGGCGCCACCATTTGCATGGGTCTAAGTGGCCATTTACTGTCCGTACTGACCACAAGGCATTGATGTACTACCGCGCCCCCAGAAGCTATCCCCTCACCAGTCCCGGTGGTTAGAAATCCTGTCAGTGTTTGACTTCAAATATGACTTCATTAAGGGCACCCATAACATGTTACCTGATGCTCTATCCAGGAACCCTGCCCTAGCCCCTGACCCAACACTAGCTGACGCCCACAATACCCAGGTGTTGATTAAGCCGGAACAGGTGAAGGAGTGCTCACTGTCCAATCCCCCACTCTGCTTATGATGGAACCTTTGGAAGGTGACGCTGACACCCCTTCCCATGTTAGGTTTTCTCAACCTCTGTCAGCTAACTATGGTAAGATTAAGCAGGCCTGCCATAGAAATGGCGAATCCTTGGACAAAGGCTACCAGTTGATGGATGGTGTCATCCTCCATCAGGGCAAGTGGTGGGTACCTCCTGGACCCCTGCGTGAGGAAGTGATCCGTGAAGCTCATGGCCCTCCAACTGCTGGCCATCCTGGCAAGGACAAGACGCTTGAGTTAGTCCACCGCTCCTACAGTTGGAAAGGTATTGCCACTGATGTGGCAAAATTCACAAAGTCCTGCTTGACGTGCAACCGGTCAAAGCCTAGCCGCCTGAAGAGTGCTGGATTGCTTGTTCCCCTCCAAGCTGCTGAGGGCCCTTGGACATCAGTTTAGTCGATTTTATTGTGGAACTTCCCTTGTCCCAGGGTTATGATGCAGTAATGGTTGTGGTGGACAGTTTCACAAAGATGGCCCACTTCATCCCCTGCAACACCACCATTACTTCAGTTGAGACAGCCCGCCTTTATGTAGATCACATTTCTTGCTTACATGGTCTCCCCAAGTAGATTATCAGTGATCAGGGCCCACAATTCACCGCTCAGTTCTGGGAAGCCCTGCTTTCCAACCTTAGCATCCGCCCATGCCGCTCCACAGCCTTCCAACCCCAGTCAGATGGAAAGACGGAGAGGGTGAACCAAGGTTTGGAGCAATTCTTGCGTAGTTATACCAATGCTGAACAGAACAATTGGTCCTCTCACCTCCCACTGACGCAATTCTCTTATAAATAACCTTACCCATGCCTCTACAGGCACTTCCCCCTTCTTTGCAAATTATGGTTACAACCTCAGTTTCAACCTAAGTCCGCGGATTGAGTCCAACGTCGTCACCACCAATGAGCGCGCTAAAGGGCTCAGGGACATACATCAGGCAGTGAAGGACCATATCGTTGATGCTGTGAGGATCTACAAAGCATATGCTGGCCAAAAGCGCCGTGAAGGACCTGAGTATAAGCCCGGTGACTTGGTCATGGTCAACACCAAGAATCTCCACCTGAAGCAACCCTGCCGCAAGTTAGGTCCCAAGCGTGTTGGACCCTTCAAGATCCTCAAGAAAGTTAGCCCATCAGCTTACCAGGTTGACTTAACCCCTCAATCAAAGTGTTCAGCACCTTACATGAATGCCTCCTAACCCCTTCGATGGTTCCATGCCACCTCACCCAGATCTTGTGATAGTGGATGGTGAACCCCAATATGAGATTGATTCCATTCTTGCTTCTCGCATATCCCAGCGCCGCCTGCAATACTTGGTGTCCTGGAAAGGATATGATGAGACAGAGAACAGCTGGGTATCTTATCAGGACATGACCAATGCTCAGGACCTAATTCATGACTTCCACTCTGGATTCCCAGATGCCGCAGGACCTGCCACCCAAGCCTCCTTAGCTGCCATGAAGTTACCCACTCCCCACAAGAACTTTGCCTTGGCCAATGTCCCCTCAGGTGGTGTAGAACCCCGTCCAAGAGAGGAGGGTGATGTCACAGTTAGTGACATATTTCCTGGAATTAACCGCCCTTTTAAAGCCAAGTCCAACAAGCCTTTGGGGCAGAGACAAGAACCCCCAAGGGTCACCAATGACCTATCTAAGGTCATTGACAAAAGATGGGTTTTGGTTTTACCAGCCAGGGCTGAGGAAAATGGCTTAGTTGAGGCAAAGGCCCAGGCAGGAATCAAACTCAAGACCCAGAAAATCACAAGATATGAGGTTATAAAATCTGGCAAAATTCAAAATTTTTTAATTTTGTTGAAAAATGATAAATTTGTAGCTCACATCAGATTCAAACAACCACTGGAATCTTTGTGAAGCAACCACCTATAAATTAAGTCCCAAGATGAGAAAGGCTTTGCTTTTCTCAGATACTAAGATTATTTTAATAAAGTTTAGGATTTTGGGCACACTTCCTGTATTTTGGTTTTTCCAAAAAAATACAACTCTGCAAAGTTCTGAAATGGCTGGACTCCGTTTTCCGCTCTGGTTTGCCTCTACTGTTGTACCTGAGTCCTCTGCCTACTCCGCCACCTATTCCGCCAGATCTGCCTCCTCCTATTTTGCTGCCTTTTGCCCTAGATTTTTCGCCACCCTTCCCAGATCCCATGGCCTCATGTCCCTGATGATTGTGGCCAGTTTGGTATGCGTTTTGTTCCACTGATCTATTTGGAAACACAATAATGAACGTTTAGGACGTCTCTTCATTTTGTTGGGACACTTGGCCTTGTTGGCACACCTTTGGTTTGTGTCTTTCCCTACAACGACCTCCTGCGCTCCAGTTGTCCTGACATAAAGTGTCAATCAAAATGCAGAAGTGTAAACAGTCAATTATATTTTCTATATAAATTAAGTATAAAGATTAGCATGTAAATACAAAAAAGTTCTAATATAAAGTGATAAAATAAATTTAGTTGATAGTAAACAAGAGGTCTAATATTATTAGCATAAGTTAAATTAAAAGACCTTCATCTGCTATTTTAAAATTAAAATCAGTTATTTATGTCTGTTTATGATTTTTGACCATATATGATCTCTAAAAGCACATAATCTGACATGAATGACACCATCTAAAAGCTTAAACATGCATGGTTTATAGTTTTACTTTAATCTTATTAAAATTGTTGTACTTTTGGTTGAAATTACTGTTTAGGTTCTATAATGATAGTCAAAACTTGAAACTAGAAATTATGGTAATTTCAACCTGAAGTAATTTCTTATGTTTTTAACTAATTTAGCATAGCTCACTGAGGCCAAAATTTTATTACTTTCCTCAGAAAAAGCTATTTGCAGCGGTAAGCTTGCCAATCTGGGTTCAGGTCCTTAGTCCTTGTATTTAATGGCTGGAAAGCTTTGGACTGCAAGTTATTAGAAATGAAATGATTGTTTAAATTGAGGTCAGTGTCAAAAGGAAGAAGAAAAAGTACTATAATCTTGATGCTAAAAAGATTCCCCCTAAGCTCCATAATTTATCTGCAGATGGGCTAGACTATAAAATTGCTCACTGATTTATAATGATAGGAAATGTCTATACATTTTTTCAAAACATGACTCTTTCTATATTTCAAACTCAAAAGTGCAATTACTTTAGAAGAGTTTAGCAAAGCCTCACTTTGATTTAGCAATGTTGCAGTTCTAAGTTGTGAATTTGATAGCCTACAGCTTAGATTATTCTAATCTGATGGCTACAAGTGAGCTTTGACGCCCATCCAGAGTTCCCCCTATGCACATAATATTACACCAATGATCAGTATGAAGCTTCATAAATATCAAGAGAACCCCCATCTTAGTTTCTAAAGAGCCTTTTGGGTCACATTTCATGGTCAATTTTTCTATAAATTTTTTAATAATTTTCTTAACCTCAGGGTTTTTCTTTTTGGATCTGTAAAGCCCCTTCCATTGTTTAAGCAATGTAGCAGAATTTGCATGTTACAAGAACAAGGTATAAAGGATTGGTCATTTGCAGAATTAAATCAAACTCTATAGTCGTCCAAAAAATGAAATACTCACATAGTCACCAATTTTTTAGCACTAGTGGTGCCTTACCCAAAAGGAGGAGCCGCCACGCATCTTTATTTGCAAATGGGCCAAGTAAAAGGATTATTAGAATAAAAAATCTAATATGGCACCTCAGCTAACAGCCTAGGAAGCTATATCAGAAGGTGAAGAAGCTTTGGGTAAACTTTTTTCCAGTGCCCACTTTAGCTGGTGGACCATGGCAGACATCATTGGGGTGGGAGCATCAGCAACATGTGGCACAAGGAGGTATAATTGTGGGTTTACTTCATTAATGAGGCCAGCGGTGTCCATCACCTCAATGTATTGAGCAAGTTGATGCTCAGCAAAAGTGATGAGAGCAGACACACAAGTAAATGACTTGATGTGCCAGCAGGTTTTAGGATATTAGGGTTGAAAAGCGAGTTTTTGCTGCATTAATGCAAGCATAGATTGCACCAAAAGCCAGCTTTTCAATATCATACTTCACCTCTTCCTTAAAATTATGAGGGAAATTGGGGATAGGAATACCCTCAACCAGTGGTTCCATTGCCCCATGGAGTTGCTGGTGGAGTAAAGTGTTTGCAGGAGCTGCAGCGGCTTTGACTGCCATTTTATTTATATTTTTATAAATGAGTTAACCATTTTTAGGACAAAAATGGTGGGGGTGCAATTTGGGAGGATTAAGAAAACTCTTCCAATGCAAAATTTAGTTTAACGTTATATGACAAGTCATTTTTGTCAATCCTATTGAGACACTCAAAAGGATTAAACTTGGCTAATGCTGGCCCAGCCATCAGAGTTAGCAAGTTGGATGTACCTGATTGGCTGTGAACTGTTGACCATGGCAGCTCAGCTGTTTACTGTTTCAACCATCAGCTCAGGATGGTGTAAATTGACCAAATTTTTATAATTTTTAGAATTTTGATGGCTGAAGCTTTGGATGCTAAGCCAGAATTTGCTGAGGTTGGGGGTGGGAGAATCGAGCCTCACTTAAAAAATTAGGCGTGGCAGCAGCTGAGCTGATGCTGGAGGGGGGTGCAGTGGAAGTGGCGGAGGTGGAAGCCATATAACACTTGTGCTTTGAGTGATCAAGCTCAAAGCACAAGGGGCAAATGGTGCAGCTGTTCTCAACATGCACCCAGAATGGGTAATCAGGGGTAGATCTGATCACCGTGAAAGGGGGAATCATGAGATGGGTGTCACAATGGAATGGGCAGATTGTCACAAAGGCGTTCATCCCTGCCAAACAAGCTGCTCCATTTGGAACCACAAATTGCAGCATGGGGTCTGTGCCATAAAAGGCCAAACCCTCCATGTGCTTATGGTGGAGGCGTTCAGGGGAAAGGTGGGAGGGCAACTTGGTGAACTGTACCACCAAAGTGGCCTCATCTGTGAGTCAGGTGCAATTGGTCAGAAGGGGTTTATTTTAAAATTTAATGGAAAGCTTAGATGCTGCCATTGCATTGGTCTCAGAATGTAAACTGAGGTTGAAATATCCCTTAAAAGAGTGAAAATTTATGAAGCTGGCAGGTTTTACACTGCTGTGGCCATCTCAATGATGGTCACGCTTGCATTTGGGAAGAGGTTCCCATATTTGACCTGGAGGCTGAAACATAAATTGCTCCATGGGAGCACCAAAGGGCTCTGGAGCACCGCCTGGGAACTTGCAAGATGGTGGGTCAAGTCCTGAGGGGGGACATAACACCTGGTAGCATTAGGGGGCTAGAAGAGCCAGATTAGGCGCGCTTCAGCGGTGGCCAAAATATGCCAGATGGCAGCACACCACCACCCCAAGCCAGGGCAGCAGGTGTCAACAGCATCAACATTTGTAAGTTTTGGCTCAATCAAGCGGTGATTTTTTGTATTTTTTAACCAACTTTGAAAAAGAAGGAGGTTCTCTATTCAACATGTATATATATTTTTGTTTTTTTCTGTTTTTTTTTCACGCATAACTCTAAAACTACAGGACCTATTTGGATGCCTAAATTTTTCAAAAAGAGGATGCTCCAACTTAGGTCCCATTTTACTTTTGTAAGTATTGGCCAAGTATCTGACCATTAATTTAGTAAGTATATCAAAATGGGCTCAGAAGTACTGGATCTCAAATGTGAAACCAGTTCACCAATGGATAAGCTTTATTCCAGCATCGGTGAAGTGATATAAAAAGCAACTTTGACATATGTCCTATGGCTGAGGGTATATTCAAATTCAGGCAAGCTCTTGATCATACCAGGATGAGCTTAAATCATTATAGTTGGCTATAATTTTGCAAACTTTGACCAATAAAATCAACTAAATTTGATAAGCTGTCTTATTTTGATGGAGAATAGTAAATTTAGCATATATTGACCAATAAAATTAACTAAATTTAATAAAATTAAATACTGTAGATGGCAATTAGTAAATTTAGCATACATTGGCTAATAAAATTACCCAACTTTATTAAAATAAACTATTGTAGATGGCAATCAGTAAATTTAGCATGAATTGAACAATAAAATCAGGTTTTATTTTTTAAAAAATTACTGTAGATGGCAATTAGTAAATTTAGCATAAGTTGAGCAATAAAATCAACTAAATTTTATAAAATAATTTATTGGTATTTGTTTATGATATACTGTATATAATATATCTACAATAGTTTTATTTTTATAGAGAAATAGTGAGGGTTCAAAAAGGATATATAATATAGGGATTTTCTAATTAACTTAGAAAAAAGATCCACTTTTAAAAATGTACTAATTTTTTTTGAGGGGGAATAGAATTGAGGTAAAGTTTTTAGGAAAAAAAGAAACTTCTTCAAATTTTTTTGGAAAAAGCACCTCTTTTAAAAAAGGCACTAAAAAGTATAAAGTAATCAAGAAATTATGCCTCCTTAATAAAACCCTTTTTAAGTCAGTGCCATATTTTAACTGACTTATAATAGGTATTTATAAAATATATATTCAGCACTGCATATTATAAGTTGCTTATAGTTTACACTTGGACTCAATCCATACATAAGATATAATTTGTATTTTTGAGCAAAATTTTATGTCAGGTTGGAAGATGGTGCTAACTTCCAAAAGGGTTTTATTGAGGAGGCACAATTTCTTGATTAATTTATACTTTTTAGTGCCTTTTTAAAAGGAGGTTCTTTTTTCCCATTTTTTATCAACTAAATTGGCTTTGTCAGAATTTTCCCTGGGATAGGTGAAAGCCTTGTCCAGGGGAAGGATCAATACCCCCATTCAAGGGGTGTAAATTCTGAACGGTTTGATAGATTCAGAAATAAGGGTTGAATCTATAGTATTAGCAAATATACTGAATTCAGGGCTTCATATAAATTACTCCAAATTTGAGGAAATGTTACATCCCCATTCCTTGAGACATGTGACTGGGATATTACTCGACCTGGCCATGAGGGCGGCAAGATCTGAGTAAGGATAAGAACAGTGGGCAATCCAGAAGGCCAGGAGAAACCCTACTTGGATGGGGCCACAATGATCCTTGAGGCACTGTGTCCCCATGCGCCCTATAAAAATCCTTACACGTTAGCATAATAAAGCACTTTTGATCATAGGATTTATTTTATCTTATTTTTATTGTGTTCAATTTATTCAAATGATTGGAGTCTCATCCATTGTCTCATCCAGAGCTGCTCCTGTCCTCTCAGCTGATGATAGCCCCTTGCAGTCAGCCTACTTGTTGGGCTCCCTGGCATTAGTACCAGCAAGCGCATCTGGGGGAAACCTGACAGGATTCAATTTTGATGTTGAAGCAAAAGAAAAACCCATAGTAACAGTTTTTTAAAAATATATAATTTATTTACTAAAGTTTTCAAAATAGGGCATCCTCTAATGGAATGACTCTGTAACTTACACAAAGCATCTAGACTTTATAAATGCATATTCAAATAAAAATAAACTGATAAAAATAAATAGTATACTTTTACAAAACTAATTTTAGGATATTACAGAAAAATGACAATGTAACTAATAGATACTTCAGTTAATTCTTTTTGTGCACTAATGGGGCCCAACCCAATAAAGGGGGACATCCACGAATCTTTATTTGTGGTAAGTTAATCAAAAGAAATATTTAGTAAAAACTTCAGAATATGATCTTGCTAATAGCCTAAGAAGCCATATTAGATGGGGAAGAGGGGTTAGAGGGATCTTTATCCAGGGTAGCATGGAGGGCAAATAGCAGGGTGGACAGAATAGGTGTGGGGGCATTGCACCATGTGGGCAGCAAGTGGTATAATGTAACGTTATCATCAAGGATGCCTGAAGTATTCAGCACTTCAACATATTGGGCATGCTGAAATTCAGCATGCTTAGAAGTTCCAGTGCACATGTGAAACTCTTAAGTTGATGATGCATTTGATGGTAATTGTAACTATATTTTGAGATGATTTTGCAGCATCCACATATGCACAGCTTGCAGCAAAACCAATCTCTTCAAATTTCGATAGAGCTTCCTCAGGGAAGTCTGATGGAAAATACATACAGAAAATTCTGCTAATGAGTGGCTCCATGGCCACATGGAGGCCCTAGCAGATTGGAACGTTTGAAAAAGCAGCCGCTGCCTCACTGGTGAGCTGCATTTGAGTTCTATGAACTGGGTAGCCCTTATGAAGGTGAAAACAATGATGTGGAGTCAAATTGGGAGGTTAGGTGAAGAATTTAGGCCAATAATAATCAGGACTAATCTAATAGATCTGATCTTAATCATCAAACTTTTTAAATACTTTGGTTAAATTCTTATTTGAGCATTCCATAGTTTTTATAGTAGTTTAAATATACCATGTTCATATGCTTAGCATTGTACTATAACAAGAAAATTAATACATTGTTTTCATTTGCTATCTTCTATTAATAAGAGTGTCAATTACTAGCGTCTTTTACAAAAAGAATAGAGATCTTTAAATTAAAATGCACTTATGTGATAATTAATTTATGTTTTGTATTTGTACACAATAAATTGCTTATTTTATGCAAACTCTTTACAGGGGTTTTGTCAAATTATTGAATCAAATTCTAGTGATCAAATACTTTGCCTCTTTTCATTATGATTTCCTAAACTTAAACGTCAAAATATGTTATTCTTATTATAGAGTTTGCATTTCCCTTTGAGCCCTTAAAACCTTCTGGAATGTCACATGCCTGCCTGTTTCTTTAATGAGTTGTTTCACTAAAAACGAGTACTATTGTACTCATTATACTCATTGAATTTGCTGTTAATCATTCTATGATTGGGAAGCTCTTGTCCTGAGGGTGAAGGATTGAGTATTATTATTCTCCCAACTATTTAATAAAATACCCTTTACCCAAACTTTTTGTTGTATTTTTATAATTTTTCTCTAGAGTAATTTTACTATACTAGGGATATAGGAAGTAGACCTTACAAAGTGGACTGAGGTCAAAAGATCTTGAAGGTCAAGTGAGTTTTAAGAAGGAACCCTTACCTGTGCATTAGTTTGAATAATACGTGCACTACACCATGGTGCTCACTACATAGGGTACATTTAATTTATTGTTTTCAATGACAAAACGGATTTTAACACAGGAGAAAAAGATAACCCAAACATTCAAGCTATAATGTTATATATCAATCTGCCCATCCCTTCTCAGCTAAAAAGGACATGATAGGATGTAGCTACTCCCAACAATTTTAGCATTTGATTCTTACACCTATAACCTGGAACAAATTTAACAAATTAGCAAGTTCTATTATGGGGATCTTAAATCTTTCTATCATAAAGCCGTCAACCTATTGCCTTCTCTATTCTATTGCAACCATAATCAGGAGCAATTGTGATAAGATTAAAAATGCTACCGTGGCATGAACTGCAACCAGGTATTTTTCTATTTGAGAAATTTTATACATCTAGGGCAATACATCATTAATTATCTTCAACCCTTCATAAATAAGTCTCAGATGAACATTATCCATCATGCATTGATAGTGGAGGTGTATAAGCACAATGAATAGAATGTGGATGCTCTATGCTACTTACATGTCTATCTGGTTAATAGTTTCTCAGTATATGAAAAGCGGTGGATGCCAGCCATGACTTAAGTCACCAGATCTCTTAATCATTGGATGAGCTATTGGGCAGCTGAACCAAAACTCAATAGAAAATTAGCAACCAAGACATTAATGAGAGATGTGTTACTACTTCATAGGAGCACAAAATGAACTAATTATAATTTGAAGCTAGAAATGCTATAACCATTTCTTGAATGGAAGTCCAGCAAGCTGAATTGGAAGAGCTTATTCAGTACTTGCATCAGGAAATGCAAACTTCATATCAGCTCTTTGCTAGTACCACTGACGCTACCAATGCTTCCAGGTGGAACTGAGGCAACTTCAGAGACAACATGCCACCATGCATCAAGGAATTAAATCCTTGAAGAACACCTTTCTCCCCTACACAATGACATGGATGTTCTACAGGAAATAATGCCTTTTACTAAACTATGCAAGAGCAACATAATGTTGACAAGACAATAAGACTGAGAATGCTGAACTTAAATCTCTAGTTTGTGAACTTTGAGCTGAGATTATAACTTTAAAGCAGTTAAGGGAACAGTCAGAACAATATCAGGAAGAACTTTTGAATTGGAATGGTTATTACAGACAATATGAATGACAAAATTGTCAGTGTGACACCCAAGTTCATAGTCAGAAAAGATCCAGGATAATTGATAAAGAACCTTCTGAAGTAGAGTCTGCCCTGTTAAAACCTAATCAGTTTCAACTGTCATGGTTAATATAATAATTGTGGGAGTGGATTATAAGGATAAGGAGGAGATGGGACAGGTCAAAGGAGTCATATTAGCCCACCCTGATCTTAAATACACTGTAGATAAACGTTGGATTAAGCCCAAGCAGGTGCAAATTATTTCCAGGAATCACTTGATGGGGGCTCAGACATTACATTGATAGTGTTAAATATCACTAGTTATAGTTTAAGTGATAACACCTTGTTGCATTTAGTTATTGAACGCAGATTGAATTCATTTATGAAATTTAATATTATAAATAATATGGGTGTTCAGTGAATATCAATTCTCAACTTTGTGCTTACTCAAGATATAAAATCTCTATGAGTGGGGCCTTGTTTTATTGGCTAGAGTTATTTCCAAGCCCAACAAATTGATTGAGGATCATATTCACGTTTTATATAAATTAGGTTTGCTTTGACCAATCTCTCTGTTGGTCATCTTTCTTAAAATATAGGATCTTGGTTTTTTATATATTTATCTACCTTATGCTACCTTTTGTTAGCCTCACGGTATACCTTCTCATGACAGTATCCTTGATTTCTTCCATAAGTGCTAAGGGTGGGAGCAACATATTTAGTGTATGAACTTTGATTTTAGTAATGGTCTTTTCCTGGAGAGTTAGAGACACTCTCTTCACATTATATAATAAATTACCCTTCTATTTTTCTCAAAGGAAATTATTTTATGTGGGATTTTTTCTTAGTGGTTATGGAGTGCATTGGCTGTGCATCAGGGTTCTAATGCTTCTAGCACTAGCGTTATAATTTGTTTTGGCAGTTGTCCAGCCTAATTTTTTTTTTTTTCCAGCCTGCAGTAAAACTCCCACACTTTCTGCGAGTACTTGGTGGTTTTTAATCATTTGAGGCCCTATTTCTCAGGCTTTCAATTTTTTCTAATGCCCTCCTGATGGGTGTTTATATTATAAGAAGTTATGATGAGGATGGATGAGGTGATAGAAGGTTTGGACCGCCTCCTGGAAGTAAGAAACCCAGGTTCTCTGTCTTTTGACCTAGCCTGGATCATTTGCACCCAATAGAGTTGGGCGCCTTTGGTACCCCTATCTATATAAACCTGACCAGGTGCTAGGCTTATTGTGTTCAGACGTTATCAAAGTGTAATTATTCATTAAAACATAATCAGATGGTCAGTGGACACTTGGGAGTGGTGGGCTCCGCTTGCCTCATCCCATCCTGTGATTGGTTATTTTGTTGGTAAACCATCACCCCAACTGAAGGAGGGTCCAAAAATTTTATAAGTTTAGGGGAGCGCCCTTACCATGGACTGGGTGGCGTTCCCATTCCCTATAAAAAAGGGTCCAAGAAGGGAGGCTGTCCTTCTCATCTCACAGGGAAACCTCACCCATGTGGTAGACAAGCGATGGGTAACAGCTTTCCCTTTGAAGATCCCACCACCTGTTCCCACATTTTCATTCCGCCAAATTAGTATGGAAAATTATGGGAACTTGCATCAAAATATTAGAAAGATGGCATCCCATGGGGCGAAAAGTCATCATGAAGTCAATGGCAAAGAGCCCTCAAAATAAAGGTCTAAGAGCCCCAAACCCTCAGCATCAAAACCTGATGGGCGCGTACATTTTATAAATGGAGTGTCAAGTATCAAATTCTTGGCAAAGCTCGCCAATGGCATTGGGCCATTGGGAAATGTTGTTGATGGTTCAAAACCTGCCCCAAAAATACTAGGAACAAAGCCCAACGGGCATGTACCTTCTAAGAAGAAAGTGCCTAATGTTGAATCTTCAGTGGAACTTGACAATGGAATTGGGCCATCATTGAAAGTCACCGCCAGCCCAGAACCCTCCCCACAAATATCAAGATCTTCGTTTAATAATCCCTCTTGGTCAAAAGGACACCTAAGCAACTGTGTACAGGTGTTTTGGGCACCCCAAACCCATTCCTGACCTCTTGGGACTGCCCCTACATGGAGTGGCCTTGGGAGGTTCCTGTTGCCCATTGGGCAAGATGCCATCGCACCAATTGTCAGAACTGTGACAAATCCACAAATTGGTCATCCATAGACAAACTGAAAGCAACTCAGCCCACTGCCACCAATTTCAAAGTAAGTTCAAATTAGTTCGTTTCTCTCCCTCTTGCTCAAAATTTTCTGAGTTTTTTATTTAACCAAGGTAAGCTGACCAGGGGATGGACATTACCAAACTAAAAACTAAAAATAAAACTAATGTAAATAATTGATTCAAACAAAATGCCCAAAATAGTGGATTGAATGAAACACACCAAATGAAACAACCAACTAGGTGGGCAGTGGAGACTGCTTATCCCTCCATGGAAGAAGGGGAGGGGGATTTGGGGGCTCATCTTTGGCAGCAGCTTCCTCATCCCAGAGTAGGGTATGTGTCAAGGCGGATAGCAAGGGCGTCGGTGCATTGGTGGCATGTGGTTCAATATCACTAATGATTGGTATTTTCAAGAAATTACCAACTATGAAAATTGCAGTGATATATTTGGCTAAAGCTTTTTTGGCATTAATGCGGGCAGCTGGTAGTTTAACAAACATGGCAATATTGTTTTGAGTGATCTTAGCTTTAGGATTCTGTGCTACAATTATCACGTTCTGGATAGTGTCATTGACATTTTTGTGCAATTGATTCATTGTAATTTTTGGGGGTAAGATTTGAGGGGATAACAGGAGGTGGAATAACTCCTGTGAGCATCGCCACTGATTTGGAGGAAGCTTTGCAGAGGGGATGACAATCTGGTGTGGCAGCTCCTTCAACTGCAAGCTGGTGGTCACTGTAGAATGATTCAGCATTTGGCTGTGGGGCATATAAATGAGGGATAAATTTTGCATCCCATTCTGCATTAGCGAACCACTCAATTTTCAGAGATGATTCTTAAATGAGATTACTTGATTCATCAATTTCAGCCAATAACTTCCATGGGTTCTGGTTGAATTGAATTGGGGAATCGGCGTATGGTTGAGGTTTGGTTGGTTCATTGGAGGATGCATGGGATCAAACTGGGGTCCAATCCTGTGCTTGATTAGAGGGAGCATTTGTGGCACTGGGGTGAGGAGGAGGCTTATTGGTGGCTGCAGGTGCAGCTGCAGCATCAGTTTTTGGGGGAGGGGAGGTAGGATTATACCCCATACCAAAGCTGGCGTGGGGTGGGAGGCAGATTGGAGGCTGGCAGATGAAAAATCTGTGCTGTCAGAAGCAGTTAGGGATGGGCACTTGCATTTGGAGAGGTCCAACTCAAAACAGGATGTACAGATCATCCATCTGCCCTCAACGCAGGCCCAGAACAGATGTTCAGGGGCAGAGGGGATAACAGCGCAAGGGGGAATTGATGAGGCAATTTTGTTTGATCCAGGGATTATTGTGGCATATGCCTGAGGCCCAGTGAGGTGTGAGGCCCCATTTGGGACCACTAATTGCAAGATGGGGTTGGAGCCATAGGCTGCCAAACCTTCCATCAGCTTCTGGTGAAGCACCTTAGGGGGAAGGTGGGTCGGAAAACCAGCGAACTGAACCACCAAAGTTGTATCTGCTGGGCGCCAGGTCCAAGTTGTTGAGAGAGGAGTACCCTAGAAAACCAGGAGCTCGAAATTTTCTGGGTTAGGAAAATCTTGAGGGTTCTGATCCCAAGCTTTTCTAAGCTATTACCCAAATCAATTGTCTATTTAAGCAGTCATAAAACACTGAGAAAGTTGTCAGTTGAATTTCTAGATTTTATAATTCAATGAATTCTGTACCCCATATCCAATTGTTAAATATGACAAAATTCAAATTCTATTTCAATATCATTTTTCCCAGCACCCAAAACCATGGGCCCTGGGGCCATGACAGCCTGTTTCGTCGCTGGGTTGTTATTTATGATTATGGCCTATTGGCGCTCACTGGTTAATTCTCTCACAGCACAATTCAAAGTTGTACAAGAAGCAGCGCCTTGGGCATTTGGGCTTGCATTTCTGGGTGTTTGTGCATTTAGACTGGCAGGCCAGTCTAAACTTACTTGCCGTTTCCATGACATAATCAACCGTCCATTATTTCCCACCATTTTCGCCCTCCTCATCGAGATGGGTGCAGCAGTGTTTACCATCTTCCATAAGAATGATCAGTTGGTAGCTTGCCTTCTGTTGTTTATCTGGATGATCACCAATTTTATAATCCACTCCCAGATGGCTTTGGAAAAACTCCTTCACGGTAAAGTTGCTCCAGTGTCCTCTACTTTCCCCTCAGTCCGCTCTCAAAACAGGAACTTCATGATTGATTTTGCCAACCAGGCCTTGGCTTCATATTCTGACGTTGAATCAGTATTGGTATTGGTTCCAGGTCCTGACGATGCCCTCTCCCAAGTTGGTTTGCTTCAGCTCACCTGTCTGCAAGTCGCCGGAAGTCCAGCCTGAAGCAAAGGATATGCAAACCCTTGGTCACCCTATTTTTGATCCTAAAAAGGACCCTGTTCTTCCCCCTGATTTAGTTACAATCTCCAGTATCAGCTGAAATGACTGCATCCACCAATAAACAGAATTATGCCTACTTTTTACCAATGAAAATTTGTATTGGGCACATCAGGTGTACTTTGATGCCTTGG
Source organism: Massospora cicadina (assembly GCA_022478985.1). Lineage (NCBI taxonomy): Eukaryota > Fungi > Entomophthoromycota > Entomophthoromycetes > Entomophthorales > Entomophthoraceae > Massospora > Massospora cicadina. The sequence continues at coordinate 48,899 of JAKSZP010012261.1, forward strand.
TCAATACTGGAGCAGTGGGAAACTTCATGAGTATGGAATTGGCCCAGCATCTGGATATTGACTTGGACTTGAGGCCCGCAGTGCTGGTCACCTCATCAGCCCCCCAATCATTCTACAAAGTATGGCGCCCTGTACCCTTATCAGTTCACCAGTTTAGTTTTTGTGATCGCTTCACAGCAATGCCTAACCTTGTGTTTCCAGAAATATTGGGTGTGGGCTGGTGGCGTCAGCAGCATGTGAGAATCCACTTGGAATCTAACATGTTGACATTTTCTAACGGTCATATGGAGGGTAAGTTCCCTCTATTGGATACAATTTCCAAGACTCAAAACTGTGGATCAATTACAGCCCTTGGATCTCCCATAGGCCTTCTGTCATATTAGCAACTGCGTTGATGGGCTATCAGAGCATTTTCAACTCTAATAAGACTAACTGCCTTCTCCCACATACAGAATTTGAATTGAAGTTTAAAATTATGGTGCAGTTGAACATAAACTTCCCACTGTACCCGCATATAGCAGAGGAGGAGGTCGCCCTTGATGCTTAGTTGGATGGCATGCTCAAGAAGGGCTGGTTGTTCAAAGAGACATCCTATGTTGCCTCTCCCATTGTCTTTGCCAAGAAGGCTAATGGTTCCCTTTGTCCCTGTGTGGATTACGGCCACCTTAACAAGATCACGGTCCACGACCCTTATCCACTGTCATTGTAAAAAATGATTGGCCAAGCTTTTCCAAGTCGTGGGTGTTTTAAAGCTTGATCTAGTAAATGCCTTTAATCAAATTCAGGTGACAGAAGGTCAGGAATGGATTACAACTGTTTGGATCAGAAGAAGCATATTCCAATTTTGAGTGATGTCATTTGGGCTTAAAAATGCTCATAAAAATTCCAATTGATAATTGATAATATTTTGGGTGATCTCCGCTTCACATGCGCAGTTGCATATATCAACAATATTCTGGACATTCTCCTTCTCTTGAACAACATGAGAAGGACTTGGAGGCAGTAGTGACTGCCTTTCATAAAGCAGGTCTGGTTGTCAAGCCCTCAAAGTGTGATCTTTATTGGGAGGAAGTCACATTCTTGGGTAACCTCATCTTAAAAGATGGGTACGCCATTCCACCCAGTAAACTGGTCATCCGCAAATGGCCAACGCCAACAATCCAGAAGCAATTGAGAATCTTGTTGATCACTATTATCTTCCTAAAGAAATTCTCTCCATGCTCTCACAGATAGCCGCCCCTCTCCATTTACTAATTGGCAAGAACGTTCCCTTTTTTGGACGCCCAAGTGCCAGCAGACATTCAATTCAATTAATGAGGTGTTTTTGTCACCCCCATCTTCAAGCATGCAGATCCCTTATGACCCTATATTGTTACATGCAATGCATCTTCCGCCGTGGTAGGGGATGTCTTTCCCCAAGAGTCAATGGGTTGGAACACCCAGTTGCTTATTTTTCCTTCAAATTCTCTCCCACTGAACAGTCCTGGTCCATCTATGACAAGGAGCTGGCAGCCGTGGAGTGGGCCTTGACCACCTGGCAGTATCTCTTGCAGGGCGCTCAGCATGAGATGACTGTGCAAACGGACTACCAAGCTCTTCTTTTTTTAGTACCAGATGGTCCCAACCCGAGGGGGATTCATCAATGTACCACCAAGCTCTTCTTTATTTTCACAAGCCTCAGAAGTTGGCACATTTGCAAGCCTGCACCTACCGGGACTTGTGCGTTTTTAACTTCAAGTATGATTTTCTGAAAGGAGCGTTGAAAATCCTTCCCAATTTTTAAACCGCAACCCCGCCCTTTGCCCAATTAACTCAGATGAGGAGGATCTTATTACAGTCATTTTTCATCTCATATATTGACCTCATATCTCCCGTGGTTTTGACAGCAGATTTAGCTCTGGATGCGCCCTTAAATTTCATGAGTCTTAGAAGCGCTAATGGCATGTGAGGAAGGGGTAGACCTTAAGGAGCGGTTGTCCATCCCCACTCCAAAGAACGATTTGTATTCTCTGGCTGATGGGATCATTCAATTTAGGTCGCAGGTGTGGGTCCCTCCCCTCCTCTGATCCAAAGTAATTCAGGCTCATCATGATCCTCCCGCAAATGGTCACCCAGGGAACAAAAAGTGCTTTTATCTAGTAAAGCGTATCTATAATTGGCTGGGCTTGTCTTATTATGTCCCAGCTTGGATTGCAGACTATGTTACTTGTGCATGGGCCAAATCAGACCGATATGGAAGGAGTGGGCTCTTACACCTCCTGCAGCAGGAAGAGAAACCATGGACATTGGTGTCTGTATACTTTGTTGTTGAGCTTCCCAGCTCCAAGGGGTTTAAAGCATTTATGGTGGTCACAGACTGCTTCACCAAATTCTCCTTGTTCATTCCCTGCTCTTCCTCCATTACTTCCAAAGAAACTTCCCGTCTCTTTGTGCACCATGTGTTTTCAATGTTTGGACTCCTTCAGGTGATTGTCAGTGACCGTGAGCCCTAATTTACAAAACGGTTTTGAAATAAGCTCTTGGTGATCTTAAAGATCACGCCTTGTAACTCCACTGCTTACCATCCACAATCAGATGGCCAAACTGAATGGGTCAACCAGATCCTGGAACAGTACCTGCGATGCTATGCTGCAGCTGCTCAGGATATCTGGGCGGATGACTTTTTCTCACCCAGTTTGCATATAACAATGGAACACATGCATCCACAGAGATTTATCCTCATATGAGGCTACCTTGGGGTGTAACCCTTCATTATCAGTTGGCCATGCTTCAGCCCAGAGGTACCAGCTGCAGCTAAACATGCCTAGCACATTTGGGCCACACAGTACTCGGTTTGGGAGCTATTAACCACAGCAATAAGTTATCATAAGCGGTTTGCAGATCAGAAACATCTTCCAACGCACAAAATAAAGGAAAATCCCATGTTATGCTTGATACATGCCACTTGCACATGCAGGTTCCATCATGTAAGTTCTCAAGTAAGCGCTCAGGCCCCCATCTGGTGGTGGAGGACTTGGGTGATGGCACCTTCCATTTAAAATTGCCACCCCACTGGAAGCAACACCCAGTCTTCCACCTGTCTCAGTTGTCCCGTTCAAGGGGGCAATCCCCTTGGACCCAGAGCTCATTGTGATAAAGGGCGCAGAGGAAGTTGAAGTTGAAACCATCCTGGCTTCTCACAAATCTTGTTGATCAGTACAATATCTCATCGCATGTAAAGGCTATCCAGTCCATGAGAGCAGCTGGGTCAGCACTCAGGACTGTGTCAACTGCTCAGAGCTCATTGAGGCTTTCCATGCCACCCACCCTGATTCCCCACGTCCTCCCACAAAGATCACTATGCTCATGGCGATCAAATTGCCCAAGGCCCAAAAGAATGTGGACCTAACTCAACTTCCCAGTGGTAGTGCTTCCCCCTGGCAAAAGGGAAGGATAATGTAAGTGTGGGGGAGTGCCCCGCTTCTTGGACTGGGTGGCGTTCCCATTACCTATAAAAATGGGTCTGAAAAGGATGGATGTCCCTTTCATCTTAAAGGGCAACCTCACCCATGCGGTAGACGAGCAATGGGTAACAGCTCTCCCTTTGAAGACCCTGCCACCTGTCCCTGAATTTACTTCCACCAAATTAGTATGGCAAATTGAGAGAATTTGCTCCAAAATATTTGAAAGAGACATCCCATGGAAAAAGGCCCTCATAAAGTCAATGGCAAAGAGCCCTAAAAATTAAGTTCTGAGAGCACTAAACCCTCAACATCAAATCCTGATGGGCGCATACATTCTTTAAATGGGCTGTCAATTATTGAATTCTTGGCAAATCTCACCAATGGCATCAGGCCATTAGGAAATGTTGTCAATGGTTTGAAACCTGCCCCAAAAATATTGGGAACAAAGACCAATGGACGTGTATCTTCTAAGAAGAATGTGCCTAATGTTGAATCTTCAGTGGAACTCACCAATGCATTGGGCCATCATCAAAAGTTGCCGCCAGCTCAGAACCTTCCCCATAAATATCAAAGTCTTCATTTAATGAATCCCACCTAGTCAAGCGGATGCTAAAGCAACTAAGTATGGGTGGGTTGGGCACCCCAAATCCATTCCTGACATCTTGGGACCTCCCCTACGTGGGTGGCCTTGGGAGGTTCCCATTGCCTGTCAGGTGAGATGCCATCCTCAATCGTCAGAACTGTGGCAAATCTGCAAGTCTGGCATCCATAGATGAACTAACAGCAACACGTCCCACTGCCACCAATTTCAAAGTCAGTTCAAATTATTTTGTTTCTTTCCTCTCACTCAAAGTTTTTTGGGTTAGGCGAATCTCAAGGGCCCTAATCCTGAGCTTTTCTAAGCTATTCCCCAAATCAATCATCTATTTAAGCAGTTGTTACACACTGAGAAAATTGTCAGCTGGTTTTTAATTTAAAATTTAATAAATTTTGTGACCCCCAAATCCAATTTTTACCTATGACAATTTAAATCCCCTTTCAATCTCACTTTTCCCAGCCAAAAACCATGGGTCCTGGGGCCATGACAGCCTGTTAAGTTGCTGGGCTGTTATTCATGATTATGGCTTAAAGGCGCTCTCTGGTTAATTCTCTAATAGAACAATTCAACGTTGTACAAGCAGCAGCACCTTGGGCATTTGGGCTTGCATTTCTGGGTGTTTGTGCATCCAGACTGACAGGCCAGTCTAAGCTTTACTTGCCGCTTCCATGAAAAATATTATCTGTGGGTAATTACTGACAATGACCCCTATAATTACAGGCCTTGAGAACACCAATTTCTTTTTGTAACTGGCAACGTCAATTGCTTCAATAGCTTCATTTTTGGGAGAGTGCATGGGTCAGTTGGGGTTTGGACCAGATAGATAAGCTAAATGTTTCAGATATTTGGTCGCAAAGGTTTCACCAGCAGCCACCCCTTTAGATATTGCTCCCAAAAATTTGAATCTATTTTTGCAAATGGAAGCTTCTCTTGCTCTTGTACCTTCCTTTCTGGGAGAACATAAGGGTCAGCAGGGGCCTGGGGCTGATATTATTTAGATGTTTCAAATACTTATCTACAAAGGTTTCACCAGAATCAACCACTATAAATACCGCTCTCAGAAGGCCTAGTTTCTCGTTAAAAATGGGTGGCGTCTTCCAGTGCCACGCTTTTGCTCTTATGGAAACCTAAGTGGTGGCATGGTTAAGCTCTAAAGTTTTGATTAAATTTACATTGATTAAATTACCCGTTCTGGAACTCCATTACCCAATACTATTAAACCCTTAGTGGAAGGGAGTATCACCATCTTGGTGATGGATAATGGGGCACAGACAGATATCACGTTGGGTATGGTGTTTCTGGAACCTGAAAATGACATTTTTAGAGGGAATGTTATATATAATTATGAGCCAATTTTAATTTTTTGTGGAAGCTGTCCTGAGGAAATATCAGTATAATATATCACCCCTGAGGAATTCTTCGCTGAACCCCACCATTATTGGCCACACTCAGGAGGTAGAAAACATTTTGATAATAGAATATGGTGGTATGTATGCTAAAACAGAGAAAGTTACTGTGTATGTCCCATCAGTCATAAGAGTGGTGATCCATCTCACACCCTATTTGATATAAAAAACACATCCTGGTGGCATTATTCTACATGGATCTGATCCTACCATGGGTTTGGTAGCGTCAAATGTATATAAAAATGCTTTCTGAATATTTTTTGCTTTCAACTACTCTTTCTTCCCCTTGAGGGAAGTTTAGGAAAACAATTTTAGTGGATACTAGGGCCTCAGAGAATTAAAAATCTGAACTTAACTGACTACCTTGGGTTGCACTACTTACCTGGTGGTATAGTTAGGGCAGGTCTCAGGTTTTACCCTAGTATGGGTAAAGCCTCAACTTTAGTAATATGATTGATTTTTATCAATCATAATTTATATTATTATCAAAAATTTATTTATTTATTTATATTTAGTCAGGTCTACATCACGACTTAATTATATTAGGTTCAGATTTACAAAATAATAATTAAAAAGTATACTGAATTAATGACCTAACCAATTCAAGTTGGAAACTTACTGGAAATATTATGGTAAATTCATATTTTGATAAAAATCAGCTAACCTCATCCTCAAACATGATTTTAAACCAACAGTGATGAATAGTATCTAAAAACCCCATTCCCATCTGATCCTATGTCCAATGATAGATTATTAACGGAAAATCATCGCTTACATCAATCCCAGATGATTAAACCTGTAAAACAGGGTTTGAGATGAACAGAAGTAAAAAATCCTGGTTGTGAGATATTAAGGAAATCACTTCAATGTCATGTACCTTTAAACCCTATAAAGCTTAACTTAATGTCCTTTTTAAGCACTTTTTTATTGGAACATTATATTCACTTTATTTTATTAGTTAATAAAACTATTCTAATGACTAAAGTCTCAATCACCATGGAAATCTCCAAAGCCTTTCTTTAGTGAACTGCAACTCAAGTAACTCCTCTGGGCCACAGTTTGGGAATGGTGCTCACTACATGAGCCTTTCACTTTTCATCAAGAGGAAATACCCTTAATGATAGATGAAAATCTGATTCTTCCAAGTTTCTCAGCCAAAACCTGCAGATGTTCTGGACCCTGACCTTAAGGTATATCTTCTAGGAATGGAAATAATGCAGTAGCTGTGGGGATTAATTAACAAATAGAACCTTTGAGGTTAAACCAGATAACTTTTTACTTCTTTGAACTCCCAGACAGCTTGAACCTATTCTTGACCTGCTAGAAATACCTTAAGAATTTAAAAGAGATGTTATTGAGAAAATATGCCAGCATCATTAAGTAAAGAAATTTATGAATGCTATACTTTATTACTGGAATGAAGCACTATCTTAAAAGAAGATGTGGGATAATAGTAGAAGGCAAACATGTAATGATATCCCTATGGAGAATGACAATTGGTAATTACTAAATTTTTATGTACATGAAGAATATATGTTAAAATTCATGTTAAGTGTAAATGAATGCAAGAAGAAACTATCTAAGTTAATTCTTATCCTCTAAGATAAGGATAAACGTCAGCCTAAAGAAGTTACTTAAAGGAGGAAAGTGAGAAAGGAATTCAGTGTTTCTATGATCACAGTACACTGATTAAATCTGCTAGCCATACCATGATAAATAATTAAAAAAACTTAATTTTTATTGGTTCTTACCAAAATCATGATATTTTGCTCAGATCAACAAAGCTGAGGGCTATCAAGACCTATTTCTATCCCTTTAGCATATTATCTATTTAAAATATTCTAATAACTATTTACTTTTACTAAGAATATAAGTACTATTATCAGAAGATGGAGAAAAAACTCCTGACCTATCTTTAATGTTTTAAGATAGCTTTAAAAGGATTCTAATAAACTACTCCCCAATTTTCAAATTTCTGAAACCTTCCAAATGAGTTGGAACATACTATTCAGAAAGAATTAACACAATTTGGAAACCCAGCTGTATCTCCTCCACCTGCTGAAAACAGACTAGACATTTATGGCCTGCTAATTCAAATTGCATTAATCCAAGTTCAACTTAGATTATAAGATTGGTCACCCACCTGATTTGACTATTAAGAATGGAGATAATTTTAATTATGTTCAATTTATACAATTTAATTAATTTCTAAGGACCACCTGAATTTATAGTTACTCATTTAAATCTAATCAATTAAGAAACTCTACCTGGAGATATGTTATATCCAGATGTGTGGTGGCTCCCCCTTCTGGGTTGGCCACCACTAGTGCTAAAAAACAGACATGTTGGATCCACAAAAAACCAAACTCCAACTTTCATAGTGATGATTATGTCTTAAAATCAATTTTAAGACCAAACCATCCAATTTATTATCCAATTTCAATAATTTAGATAATTTTCTGATCTAAATTAGATCTAAAACTAGAGAGTTTAACTAAGGATCTTTACTTTAAGGCTTAATTCACCTTTTTCAGAATTTGAATTTGAATTTTAAATTTTTTAAAATTTTAAACTTTATTCAGGGAAGGCTAAGCATGGGATGGACACTTCCGATAAACACCAACTACCAACTACCAAACCCCAAGAAAAACAAAAGGCACCCCAGAGGAGCTGAAGCTACCTCCTGCTGCCAGCAGGACTGCCAGTGGAAGGAAGAGGGGGAGTGACATGGGAGGCCTGGACCAAAACTGAACATGAGTGAAGGATAGGTCCAACAAGAGGAAACAGATGGGGAACCAGGATGACATCAACTGGCATTGGTAGGATGGCAGGTGGCCAAACAACCAGCCTTGAAAGTGATCCGTGAGGTGAGAGTGGAAGTGACGCACAGCTTCAAGGAGGGTAAAAGTAATGCCATATAGTGCATCAAGGACAATGGTGTGGATCATCCATAGTGCTATTGCAACAATTAAGGCGTGGAGCAAAGGGTGGATAGGGGAGGTCTTGGAAAAGGCAAAGATGTTCTTAGACAGCCCTGAATGTCTGCTCACTCTCCTGGAAAATGAGGCGCATAACATCCTGCCAAACTGCCTGTGATGTCGGGCAATCTTCCAAGCAATAGACTAATGACCTGTATTGATAGCATACAATGCATGAAGATTGAGAGACATTGGACTGCTCGGCTGTGTGGTACACTTTTCTCACGCATCTCCACATTTGGGTGTGAATTTGGTGTTGTAAAAGAGGATGGTGTGTAACCGCCAAATGTCCTTCTGGGTCTCCAAAGAGTATGGGATGTTGATCTTGTCAAGGTAGCCCACACGGGCAATGAGGTGGGGACGTTGGGGTACCAGGTTGTTTAAAACGACTTGCCCATGGACTTCTTGTTTATAACAGGGAGTAGGGCGACCCCTCTAGGTGATGTGTCCACTGATGCTGATTCTCCACTCAGTGCTCTGCATGGAGAGGAGAATACGCTTGTGTGGGGCGGCATCCCATGTGGGCCCACAGCAGAGGGATGAGAAGCAAGATAGTTTAACAGGGTTTGGGGGTGGGTAGGATTGCTGAGGCTCAGGGCACGGGAGAAGTTATAGTGGGCTGCATGGGACCAGTTCTGGGCTGAGATCGTAGGGCTGGTGAGTGCGGCGAACCAGGTGCTAAGGATTTTGGCAGCATGGGCCTCAGAGTTGAGCAGGCCCATACCACCACTATGGCGAGGGCCAAACATGACATCCAGGTGCACCGGTAATGGGCAGCCTAACTAAAGCCACCCTTGCAGAAGGGCGTATAATGACTCAAAGAAACAAGGTTAAAAAGTGATGGCGTGGTCCCCAAACTAAACTTTAGAGAGGAGCATAGAGTTGGCTAGCACTGCCCTACCTGTAAGTGAGGTGTGGTGGTCTTTGAGGGAAGCTATGTGTTTTGTAACGCTGTCTAGGATATGGGTTTCCATCACCGTTGAGGCATACCCTCCTGCCTCCAGCCACACCCTCAAATGGCGGACAGGGCCAACGTTGAGGCGTGGCACAAAGGGGAGTACAAGCGGGGTGGAGTGGGGTGGGCAGGGCAAGTGACCTCATGAGCTAGTTGACGAGGCGGGTAGGAAACTGGGCTCTGGGGCCCAGAGGGCTTGATACTGACCAAGGAGAATAATTTTGGCTTTGGAGGCGTTGAGTGCAGCATTACTTACCCTGAAGTAAACCTGGATAGTATCTTCAAGCGCGCGTGCATCATGATTGTTAGACACCCCAACCACACAATCATCATCAAATGCAAACATCTTGACTGGTGTTTGGCCTTGCACATGGACACCAGTAAGGCGGGCATTCACAATTTAAAGAAGTGGGTCAAGGCTGAAGTTATACAAGAGTGGGCTTAAAGGGTTCCCTTGGCAGAGGCCCCTTTGAAGGCGGACTACATCCATGAGGAAGCCAGGGCCACGCACAGCCATTGTGGCGGATTCCGTTAGCAACATCACCCAATCAATGAAATGAAAGGGGAGGTGGAACTTGTGGAGGCAGGCTCTGAGGTAGTCCCAATTGACTCTATCATAGGCCTTCTGCTGGTCTAAAAACACAAGTGCTCCAGAGGCCGTGGATTGACATACATTGGCTATGGTGTGTATGTTATCCCAAATTGACCTTTTGGGGATGAAACCAAATTGTTCAGGGGAAATGAGAGCAGAGGCTACAACCCCTAGACGGTTAGCCATGATTTTAGTAAAATGTTTGTGTCTATGTTAGTGAGTGAAATGGGGCGCCAGTTTTCCAAGTCCAGCTTATCCCCTTTTTTGTACAATGTTATTGTGAAGGCCTCTTGCCCTCCAGGTAGAAGGCGCGTTTCCAGAAGGCATTAGTTCAGAGAGGCAAGCAGCAAGGAGGAAAAATCTTTGAAAAACTTCTTATAGAACTCATAAGGGGTGCTGTCCGGACCTGGGCATTTCCTGTATGGTGCACCATGAATGGCGGACCAGAGTTCATCCCGAGTAATCAAATTCATTAACTCTGGGATTCAGGAAATGGTGCAGATATGTGCGCTTTTAAGGAAATCTTCCATTTTGGATGGAGAAATTGGATTAAATTGATATAATTTTGATAATAATTTTGTATTTTAATCGCCACTTTGGCCAGTGTATCCATGATGGAGTGGTCTGGCCTTCACAACTGTGTGCAGACCAAACTCTGGCATGGTGCGAAGAGTTTTGAAAAAAAAAGTAAGTGGAGCACGTATCACCTGCTGTTATATGCTTTGCTTTATACTGAAAACAAACCCAATGCTTGTGTTGTCTTACCAATGCATTGAGGTGAGCAGACACTTCCACCCACTTGTGACCCCAAGCTGGGCTATAGCCTGCAGCGGGGACGTTAGACTCTGGGTGGTCCAACTCTGCCATTGTGTGCAAAATGACTGCTGAGGCAGCCCATGAGCAACGGGAGGAGAGATGGCGAGCCTGGCAGATTGTGTTTGCTTTGAAGGATGACTAGGTGGATATTAAGTCTACACATAATGGTGCGATAAACTCTGGAGCCAAGGTCACAGTTTTCACCCATGAGGAAAATCTTGGCAACGCGATCTTGGTGAGGTGGAGTTTTCACCATTTCAGCACTTGGGCCTCTGGACTAGAAAAACAGAAGGAAACTGATACCATCCTGTGGTCAGAGAAATCAATTTTTGTTGTGGTGAGGTGGGAATTTTGGGATTGAATTTTCAACGGCGTGAGAATAAGGTCAATGTGGGTCATGGACCTTAGCTGGCCATTGTGCATGTGGGGGCAAGACATGTTAGTGAGTAGCGGAGCATGATGCAGCAGAGTATCATACAATCCTAGGGTGGCTTTGAGAATGTGAATTTCAACATGCCCCTGTGGGGGTGTAGGCGATGAGGGCCAGTGGTCTGTGGTTGGGGTCAACCAGCAGTTCATGTCACTAACAACAAACAGGTTGGGGGGTAGCGGAAGGGAATTGATGGCTGAAAAGAATTTCTGAAAATATCGTGCATAGGTTGAGGAGTAAATGTTAATGACAGCGTGCACTTTGTCATCCAAAAAAGAGACTACAAGGATGCGGCCATCAAGGTATGATTTTGATGAAATAAATTTAAAACTATGGTTCACATGAATAAGACCCACAGTGCATAGACCAAAATGAAATGGAAGGGAGGAGCATGGTAGCCCATGCTTCCTCTGCACCATGCGGACAGTGGGTTTCCTGAATGGCCAGGATGTCCACAGGTAAATTATTTTAAAAAACTCAGTTTTCTAGCCTGGGATGACGAGGCCTTGAGTCCAGCAATATTCAACGTCACTAAAGTAAAGGCTCCCCCCATCCACCTTAGGTGCGAGGGGAAGGGCATCCATGCCCTTCAGCCTTCTCATTCTCAGCACATCGCTTCTTGGCTTTGTGGGTATTCTGTGCAATGGAGTATGGTTTAGTATGGGAAACTTTAGCTGTGGGGTTTGCATTAGCTTTTGCCTTCTGCTTTTTCCCCACTGTGGGACAAGTTTTTGGCATTGTGTGCAATTGCGGTGAACTATTGCATGAATTTGGAATCTTGGCAGGAATATTGTTGGGTGCTTTGGTCCCAATCAATGCTTGGGTGCATTGGTCGGATGAAACTGACTCACCCATTAGGATTTCATCTTGGGAGGCCCAATTGGCTTGGGTGTCCCAAATTGGTTGGTGGAGGAATTCATGAGCTGCTTCTGCTGTGAAAGTCTCAATGTCCTCCTGGAGCTGGGCTGGCAGGATTGTGGATGCGGTCTTGGCCACCTCCTTGGATACCGCCTTGAGTGCCAGCTTGGCCTTCTTACGCTCCTGTGAGGACATGGGTTTTACTTGTATGTAGCATCCTTACGCTCCCCACGGGAAGGCTGCATCAGTGTTCAATGCCAGTTCAAAGTGGGTGTCTGAACCGCACATTGCATCCAATATTATTTCATGTTGGGTAATTCACTCCTTGGTGGGACAGGTATGGGCCTTGTGGCCAAAAGCATGACAGAAAGTGCATATAGGAGGCGCGCTATCCATGGTGACCCTGAATGGGCAGTAGTCCTGCCCATTGATTTTGATATATGTGGTATGTGGGATTTGGGTCAAATCTTCCACTATCCCTGCGGATGGGGTAAGAAAAGCAATCGCTTTGCCTGTGCACAGGTCAGGCATGAGCGTAAACTGCTGCATCTCAAAGGATCGGATTTCCTCATATTTGGCGATCTCAGCTTTCAGGTGGTGCTCTAGCACGGTGTGCTTGACTGTAGTAGGTAGGAAGTCAAATGTTACAAAAATTTGGTTCAATTTAGTACAGCGGCTGCGCTTCATATTGACTACCCATTGACCATCCAGGAGGTTGACTACTACACATGCTTTTAAGGCTTCATCTGCCACATCTTTAGTTTTGAATCCAAGATCCAGCCAACTGCATGGCATGGAGTGTGGTGTGATGTACACCACGTTTGGGAAATGTGTGTGTACATCCCCACAAAACTTCTTTAAAGTGCCATTTGTTGAATATCAAGAATCAAACGCACCCCTTGTCCCACCAATGATAGTGGTTGGGAGTGCGGCATATTGATTAACTGGTTGCAATGTGCTTGCTAGGCCAAAATTTCCTGGGAAATGGTAACCGTCAGTTTTTTTTTCTTATTAATTTTATCTATTCCGCCAGACTCCCCAGGGCGTTTATTAAACTTGTTTGACGTGGGGCCTACACCTATGCCCTAAACTTTAATTGCCCAACTGCTCCCCGACATTGGGTGCAAGCTAATATCCTCAATGAGATTATCAAACTTTACCTATACTTGAGTTGAATTTGTTGCAAAAGTGTTTGCAATGAGAGAGAAAAGTTTTTATATTATCAACCACTTTATTATTTATATTTAATCAGGTCTACAACTTTAACTTACTATTATATTAGGTTCAAATCTACAGGATAAAAATTACTAAGTAACCCAAATTTACAATATCTCCAATTTAAGTTGGAAACTGATTGGAACTTATTACGTTGAGGTCATATCTTGATTAGAATCAGATAACCTCATCGTTGGGCAATATTTCCGAACCGCCTATTATGAAAAGTAATCAAGAAACTTTTTTCCATATGATCATATGTCTAATGATAAGTATTTATTGGAAAAGCATCTCTTATATAAATCTTATCTGGTTAAACCTGTAAAACGGGTGTTAAAAATCTGAGGTTTCACTGATACTATTCCACAGAGATTAACTGAACAAATTCTTTTATTATGTGCACTATCTGCGCTGATTGATATTAATATAGATATTTAATTGAGAATAGTGTGGAGACTATTATCAATAATTATATAGATAAACCAGGTTAATAGGTGGTCCAACGCTAAACTTAGAATGCTCCACTTGTTGCTGAATATACTGACAAACAGATACTTCTTCACTCTTCCGGTGGAACTTAATCTAACTCTAAATTTAGAGGTTCTTAGCCTTTGTTCCCATCATGCTGAGCCTGTGGAGATTTGCTTCTCTTTTAAAAATATATGATCCTTAATCTATATCACTCAAAGCTTAACAATTAATGTACAAAAACATTAATAGACTGAAGATGAATAGAACTGCTTTATTGTTATAAAAGCCAAAGAACTTATAGGGAATTCAGCGCCCAATTATTCTGTTAACGCCTCAGTAATGAAACGGCAGATGTTGCCATTGGATTTCCCTTTGAGGTTTCTTCTGGTGATGGGCTTCTCCATTGGGCTAATGATTCCTCCATCTGACATCCCAGAAATCTAAAATTAAAAGAGCAAAAGAACGTGTCCCTAACGTTTCCAATCAATCACAGCATACCAACCACATTTTTTAGCGACCTGCTTAGGTAATTGGACTCTTTATCCATTATGGCATGTCACAAACCAACTGGTCAATTTGCTAATTGCAGATGGCATCAATCGCCTAACAACTCCTGAATAAATCCCCAATTGGTCAGTGATGAATTTGACTGATACCAATTGGCACATTTGATAGTTAATCAATGATTAACTATCAGATGAATCAATCATGTCAGCAGCTCTGCCTGATGGGATCTTAGGCATAAATGCGGACAGACCCCAGCAGATCTGAACCTAGCAAATACCCCAAAATCTAATGGCATTATCAAACTGATATTAAAATCATCTGATATCCAAATCATCCACTAGTGGGACTTATCTCCTAGCGGACCAGCATATTCTTTAACCTAGGAAGCTGGAAATGTGGGCAAAATACCAAAACATCCACCCTCTTGCCTAGATTATCAGCTTAAGTAAGATTGGGATAGGTGAATGCCGCCTTGGACCAGGTCAAATACTTCAAAGATTCCAGCGCAGCACATCCCTTTCATCACTAAACGCTACTCATGACAACCTTTTGCCTGCAGTTCCTCTTTCTTTCTTCCTTGCTGCCATCTCCACAGAGCTGAGTCCTCATAACCCACTTCCATGCCTGCCTAGCTGGTTGTTCATAAAGATGCTAGTACCAGAAAACCAGTTTTACCTGGTCAGGGTTATGTGACCCTTCGTCGCTTGAGGGATCTTAATTCAGTGTCCTTAATTCCTTAATCTCTGTACTTCCCAGGCTGAGGTCTTCATTTTCGATCAGAGTGGATCCATAGTAGGGACTACTCTCAGTAAACCCAGTTTCAGCCTATCTGGTTCTCCTGGTACTTTGCATAATTCTCAGGCATATTTCTGGTGAACCCAATTGCGACACAGACTGATCCTGCCAACAACATAAGAAAATGCCGCCAGTTAAACTGATGACAACAAATAAAATTTGGTTTATATATTTTTAAATTTTTAAATGTTTTTTCTATTTCTCTCTCAATTTGCTCACTTTTAGTCAAAGCATAGTTTGAAACTTAGTAAAAACAGCTCCATTCATCATCACCCTATTAAAGTTATCTATGTCAATGCATATGATGCCCACTGCCCCCACATGGGGCAGTGGTGCGCCACCTCCTAATGTTTTTTGGCCATTGCCAAAACGTGCTCAGGCCGGATTGGCTAGTCCTCCAAATTCTTCAGCACACTATGTCCCACATAAGGACTTAGCCTTACATCTCACTCAAACCCAGGCGGTGCCAAACTGCCCTCTTGTGCTCCCCAGGAGAAACATGCAATTCAGCTTTTGGGTTGAATATGGCAAGTTGTTCCCAATTCAAAAAGATATTTGAGGTGGGTCAACCTTGGGATAAATACCACACCAAGAATTTTTCTAGCCAGTACAGGTTTTGAACTTGTATTGAACAAAACATGCACTAGGGTTAAAGCAGGTTGTTCCCCTATTAAGACAAAGCAATTATCAAATTAGCCCAGGATGTTATGCAGCCTTCAGGTTTCATCGACTTCCACCCCTTCAAGGGGTATTTTGATCTTGGCTTCTCAAGAAAAACTGATGCTGCAGTAGCAGCTACCATCCCCCTGGTGTTCCAGGGCACCCCCCTCCCAACTACTTGTACCAGTTTGCCCACTGATACCACTCTTGTGGTTCAGTTTACAGGCCTCCCTACCCACCTACCACCTGAAATTCTAATGAATGAAATTATCGCTGGATTATTTGAATATGGTTCTAATCCCATAATACAATTTGTGGTTCACAATGGAGCCACTCACCTCGCAGGCCCCCACACCTTCATGATTATACAACCAGTATCAACAGAAATGGCCCTCTCAATCCCCCTCACACCATTATCCCCTCTGCCCCAGACCATCCTTTTTGGGCTCAAGTGGATGGAGGACGCACCATTTGCCCTACCTGTTTTGCACTGGAACATTTGAAATGGCGCTGCCTCTCCAGCTCATGATCCATGGCATTCACACCCTACTCTATGCACAATGACCCTATAGCCAATCAGATAACTTTTTAAATGGGGCATTATATTTCCCCCTCCCCCAAAGTGGTAGCCACAGCAACCCCTGAATCAACAAACCAAAAATTACCTCAACGAACCTCTTCTCCTGAACCCATCAAGCAGGAGCCAGAATGGATTAAAGTAAGTTCTAAACCATCCTCCCAGCCAAACGCAACAGATAACCCATATGCAAAGAACCCAATCAAATTCAACCAAAATCCATGGGATTATTTGGTTGAGGTTGATGAATTGGGCGAGCTTATCCCTCAATCTGAATGGGCTGGGCCCCATCCATTCGAGATGTACCTCAATACTGATTATGCAGAACAATTCCCAAAGCGCCATTTTGCGCCTCGCCCTGATGCCACCCCATCTAAAAGTGACCACCAACTAGCTGAAGAGGCAGTTGCCTCCACCAAATGTCACCCAAACCATAAAGCCATTGCAAAATCAGTTGCAGTACTGGCTATGGGCTTGCCACCTCCTATCCTACCTAGTACCATGCTTCCAAAACAGCAAAAAGACCATCTACAATACTATCAGGTGGAAAATTCAGCAGTTAAAAAGGTTTCAGAGGTTGAAAAGTTTAGCCAAGAAACCCACATTATTTGAACAACCTTGCAACCATCACCACCTTACCTAAAGTACGCCTTGAGGCGGAAAAAGCGCTTGCAGACTATGTTTCCACCCTCCTCATCGCACACATTGAGTTGCAAGCACCCATTTGTTATCTTGACCCCCATTTCCATGATGCACCCACACCATTGCTATCTGCTTTGTGCAATACATGTCCACAACATATGAGGAAGAAGAGCCTCCCATTCCCACTTCACCCACCACCATGGATGGATAGTGGTTTCCACTTCTGACTTTTTTGGTGTGTTTTGTTTAAATTTTGTGTTGGTTTGAGCGGATCCATCCATCTCATATTGACTTATTTTTTTATGTTATTTTGGGATTTTAGCTCTTTTGAGCATCAGTAATGTCCATCCCCTGTTCAGCTTGCCTCAGTTAAATAAAATGCTTTTTCTATTTCATTTTTACAAATTTTATCATTTAATCTAAAGAGCTCAATCAAAAAAATTAAAATTAATGCACCTAAATAGAATAAATTAGAGCTTAATCTACACCAAGGAGGATAATGTTGTCAATTATAAAAATTCCAACATATATTCCCAGCTTGACCAGAATATCCAGCACATATGTCAAATTCATTTAACTTTTGGAACCAACATTATCCAGACACTCTTTCTGGTGAAGATTTTCGACTTTTCTGAGCGATGTGTTGTTCCGCTCAAAGAAATATATTTGTGGCGTCGTCAGGACCCATATTTTATGTTGAGCAGATTTGGGTAGTCCTTCCGTTGAATTACCAAAACAGCATCCATTCTAGGATGAAACTAGAGTGGCTACTATCTCAAATGAGTCATGGCAATTCTCCCTCTTTCGCCTATTGCTGATTGGACTTTGACGCTTTTCTGGATTTGGCCCATTCTCAGCTAGTCCCATAATAATCATTTAGACTACTGAAGCCATGCCTTATAATATAAATCTGTTGTTTTGCTAGCTCAGAGTTGCTTCCAGATCTTCTACTTTAGCTAGACCATTATATAAGCCAGTGGTACTTTTGACTGAATTATTATTGGGAATCATGAACACTTAGTGCTCCAATATGCAGATTTAAGAAGCAAAGTAACCAAGGCCCTTGCTGAAGCCCTTAACACCAACGATCACAAATGCATATTAAATCAAGATGTTGCAGCCTACGCCCTTTATTTCACTGGAAAAGTCCTTTGCAGTTGAACTACAAAGCTACCAGCCTCCCCTGACTTCCATCATTCTTTTTGCTTCTGATTTCAGGAAGCTTTCAGCCATTGCCTTCAGGATTCCATTCACTCATTGCACGACTACATCATTTCCAGCGCTTTACATCAATATTTCCCCCTAATGGCTCTGATTGGAGGCATGCTTTGGCAACCACTTTCCAGTATCCCTTACACCATGCCAGCCCACATATCAAACATCCTCAATGAAGCCCGCCAGCAAGCACCTAAGACCCTTTTTTCAGCGCTGGTGCCATATAGTGCTTATTTGGGGTTATTCGCCAATTGCCTCTTCCTTTATTGCTGTTTTCCTCCCTGAGTTGGAGTATCACGCTTAGCCAGCACTGACATTTCAATTTCACTTGTGTCTAATTGGTTTCTCACAAGGCTCAGCTTCTGCTCAAAGAACATGGCTTTGGGGTGAGCTTAGCCCTCACCAGTGTTTTCTCCCAAATTGATTTCAATAGCCTGTTCACTCCTACTATCATAAAACCTCCCTCCCCAAAGAGCTTTGAAGATTGAATCATCTCCAAGGCTAGGGTACCAAAAAATTATAAAATATTTTTATTTTTTTTATTTTTTGGGACTTGACCTATAATCGTTTCAGCGGTCCATCTTTTACTTATTCCCCCAAATGGGTTCCTAGGAATACTTTGAACTACCAGTTTTTTTAGTACTAGATGGTCCCAACCCAGGGGGATTCATCGATGTGAACTACCAGTTTTCATGTTTCAGAAGTCTTAATTTTTTAAGTCACAACCATCTACTTTGGTTTAGAGGGCCTTTTTTAGGACTTAACCAAAGTATCAGGACATAACCATTTTAAATAGTTTAACATTCCTTTGGGAACACTTTCATTATTTTTTATTTTTTTTCTTGGATCCATATTTTAAGTATTTTGCATAAACTCAGCCTACTATTACTCATCCATAATGTTCTTGATGGTATAGGCGCCCATCACCAACTTGGTGATAATTTAAATGGACCTGACCACAGCGCATCCAGCTTTTTTCTCCCAAGCTATGTATTTTGTAATAGGCTACCCTATCACTCACATGGTATGTGCATAGAACTGGTCAGTTCTTTTCATCTGTCATCTTGGCCTTGTTTTTTTGCTTTAAGGTTATATTGAGTGTTCACAATTGCATTTTAATCAGTATATTTGATAATTGGAGTAGGTATTGTTTGGCACTCATCGCCAATTTTGGTTTGACAGCCTGTTATAGATTTGTTGGTAATGTGTCCCTTTTCCAATATAGTAATTCAAACAGCGTTATTTCTAGGCACTTTATGGTGGCTGATATTGTAGGAGAATGTTACCAAACTAAGGTAGATATCCCATATGGAAGTTTTTCCAGCAATTATTTTTCTCAGTGTAAAGGTTAGCATTCCATTCACTCTTTCTACCAGTCCATTTGTTTCTGGATGGTATGGAACTTATATGTCTCCTCTGATTTCCATTATCTTATTCAGCCTTGGGATCACATGAGAAGTGAAATTCAATTCTTTATTGCTCACACAAGACTTGTGGGCATCCGTGCTGATAAATGTCTTAATCAGGATAAAGTGCACGGTGCTTGTATCATCTACTTTACTTAGTGCTTTTGTTTTGACCCTTCTATTTATATTGTTGATTGCAACTATTATGAATTTGACTCCCTCAAGCGGTCTAACATGTCGTCAATTCTTGGAAGTGAAGTTGAATTTTTTTGCTATCTTGTTCAATCGCTGATAATCAATTACTACTTGATTAGAGTCATCTTTCTTTCTTCACTATCAATATTGGACTCACCCAGGGGCTCAATGAAGGAACTAGGAGCTCATGCTCCAATTGTTTGCTTATTATTCTTCCACTACCACCTCTGCTGCTTTTGACAGGCGGATTGTTCTCATCTATATCATTAAATTTTCCCCAGTGTCAACTTTGTGGATTATATTTTTTGCACATACTAAGTTGTGATCATCCTGAAAGAAAGTTTCTAAATACTTTCCAAATGATTTGAGCACCTCCTCCTGCTGTCTTTCTGTCAGATCATAAAGTTGCTCTTAGTTGATTAGTAAGGTGATATCTTTGGCGACCCCTGCCAGCAATCCTATTTCAGTCAGGGCTACAAAATTGTTAGAAATTTCACAGTTCCGCTGCTGGGATTAGATGGAAAAATGAAACGATTTATTTTTTCAATATTTATTGGTCTTCCACTCAGATTTGTTAGGAGAACTTGGATTTCTCCATGGCCTAAGTTTAATTTCCCTGGATTAGGTGAAAACCTTGTCCAGGGGGAAAATCAATATAATCATACAAAGGGCATAATTTGCAGATGGCCCAATAATTTGGTAATGGAGTTCAATTCAACCAGAATACCAAATTTGGGGCTTTGCCCAAATTATGCTGAATATGGGGAAAATGTACGTTTCCTAATTGTTCTCTAATCTCGATCTACTCTTTATCTACTTCCATCTATCCAAGTATTAAGACTTTCCTACTGGTCCCATGACACTACCCTTAAATATCCATATTTCTATCCTTATAATCCCTATCCTTATCCTTATATTTTGATCACTATAAATAGTGCTAGATTTATTTAAAATAAAATACTTCTCACCAGAACTCTTATTTTATTTTACTTAACTTTAATGGAAAACATTTCATCCAAGGCTGCTAACTTTGAAGCCCTGCCTTCAGATGATCATGCCGCTAATGATTCCTCCCTGGCGGCCCAACAAAATGGTGCTCCCTGCCAGGTTGCTTCTGAGTTGCACCATGAGGATATAGCCTCAACCTTGGACGATAAGAGTTATCAATTCTCAGTAGGTACTCTGGACCCTGATTTTTTGGCATACCTACTCTGGAATGGCCAAGATGCAATCACTGTGGGAAATGATTTTTCCAAGAAGAGCTTTATGTGTCCTAGAGAAGAAGATCCTATACAGTTCAAAACACCAGGCCAACATAAGCCCTTACTCAATTTATTGTATATGCCTAAATTAATTGAAACAGATGAAAAAGAGCAATATAGCCAACATCATAAAGTGAAGAGATTGAAAAAGGCAATAATTTATTATATGCAGGAAGCGAGATATAGCAAGGAAGAATGGGACAACGACTGAAGAAATGTATAGAAAAATATCACACAGAGAAATGAGTACTGGCCTATAGGATGGGTTTCTCATTATGTGGATAAACTCTTTAAATTTCTCACTAAAGAAAAAGCAATATAAAAAGAAGCTGACCAATTTGATGCTTATACTCCAGTCAAAGAGCAAAGATAAAACAAATTTTTTTACAGAATTTAAAAACAAAAAATGATTTGAATACTAACAATAATATTTATTTGGGCAAACAATACCAAATTCTCCTTAATGACATCATTTCCCACTCTGATTTTGTGAAAGAAATCAGAACAAATTTTATTGAGTGTTTGGAAGTAAAAGTGCCAAACATAAATTTGGACGAGCATCATCTGAATAGTTGGACCAATCAAGTTGGGCCAACAAGCCAAAAACAAGCTTCTGAATTTGATAGTCAGCAAGCTGCAGGAACATTTAAAAGCTCCAAAAGCAATTGGTGCATCGATGTGATTTAAATGCCAGGAAAAATACATGGGACTTACCTTCACACCATTGGGAATAAGCTTGATGACTCTTTCCCTGCTACACTTCTGCTTTCTGACTTTGATGGCGCCCCTCCAAAATCAGACCATATATTACTAAAATACAGTATCAAGATTACCTGGTTCAGTCCTCAAATTCAGATAATGCTGATCCCACCAAAAACGAAAGTCCTGAAAAAATGAAGCTCACTAACTCCTTTCTGACTATCCTTCCACTTTCTGAATTCAATGGCGCCCCTCCAAAAATTGGACCAGATATTACTAAGATGAATGCTTTAAATTTTAATTTATTGTGAGAAAGGCTGACCATGGGACGGACACTTCTGAATTTGACCCAAAAGAGACAAAACTTAGTAATAGGGAAGGCACCCCAGAGAAGCGATGCTATCTCTTGTTGCCGGCAGGAATGCCACTTATGGGGAGGGAGAGGGAACATGTGAAGGAGCTGTAGCCACAATTGAACACGTGTGGAGGAAGGGGTCTGATTTGATGAACCAAACTGGGAACCAGGAGGATACCAGCTGTCGGCAGCGTGGTGGGAGGTATCTAAACATCCATGCCTGAAAGTGGTCCACCAAATGAGACCAGAATCTGTGGACAGCTTCTGGGAGGGTGGGGGTGGAGCCTGCGATGGCATCCAAGACAATTGTGTGGATAGTCCACATGACGATTCCAACCACCAGAGCACGGAGGGAGGGTGGAAGGGAGGAGGCCATTGATAGAGCAAACATATCTCTTGACAGACTGAAGGGATGTGTTTGATCCTGGCCCAGCAGACGTTGAACTTCGCGCCATATCACTTTAGAGGTAGGACACTTCTCCAGGCGGTGGAACAGCGTTCCATACTGGCCACACACGACGCATGATGAGTGTAAAGCGTTAGAGCGCTCAGCTGTACGGTACAACCGCCTCAGGCAGTGCCACACATGGGAACAGATTTGAGGCTGCAACAGAGGATGGTGTGCATATTTCCAGATAGCTTTTTGGGTCTCAATGGAGTAAGGGATGTCCATCATGTCCAGGTAGTCCACCCTGGATAGGACATGGGGCCATGTGGGGATCACGCCACCTTGGATAAGTAGCCCCTGTACCTCTTGTGTGAACTGAGGAGAGGGGTGGCCTCTCTGGGCTGTGTCCGCTAATACGAATTCTCCACTCAGCGCTCTGCATGGAGAGGAGGATTCGTTAGTAGTGGGTTTTAGTCCCGTGAGGACCTGTGGCAGATGGGTGTAAAGCCAGGTATTTCATCAGGGAGTGAGGGTTCAATGAATTGTTGAGGCCCAAGGCGGGGAGAAGTTGGAGCAGGCCGCGCGGGACCAGTATTGGGAGGGGAGCATAGGGGTGGTGACGGCCGCAATCCAGGTGCCCAGGATCTTGGCAGCATGGGCTTTGAAGTCAAGCAGGCCCAGCCACCATGATGATGAGGGCCAAACATGACCGCTAGCCATACTGGTGGTGGGCGGCCTGACCAAAGCCATCCTTGCAGCAGGGCATACAAAGATTTTAAAAAGCTTGGGGAGAAGGGGATGGCGTGGGCTCCAAACCAGACTTTAGAGAGGCGCATAAAGTTGGCTAAAACAACCCTGCCAGTAAGGGAAGCAGGATAGGCTCTCAGGGAGGCGATGCGCTTCGTCACTTTGTTTAGAATATGACTCTCTATTACTGCTGATGCGTACCCGCCTGCCTCCACCCACATGCCCAGATGGCGGACTGGCCCTATGATAGGGCGTGGCACGAAGGGGAGCACCAGTGGGGCAGTGTGGGGTGAGCTGGGAGGGCGAGCACGTGTGCGAGCAGATGGGCCGGGCTGGGCACTGGTTGCTGGGGCCCAGCAGTTTTGATACCGACCAAGGAGGATGATTTTGGTTTTGGAAGCGTTCAGTGCAGCGTTACTTACCCGGGAATACTCCTGGATGAGAGCTTCAAGTGCGCGTGCATCTTTATTATTAGACACCCCAACCACACAGTCATCTGTAAACGCCATCATCTTGACTGGGGCTTGACCTGGCACATGGACCCCAGTGAGTTGGGCTTTCACGTTTCAAAGTAGTGGTCAAGGCTGAAGTTGTATAAGAGTGGGTTAAGGGGGTCCCCTTGTCACAAGCCCCTTTGAGGGCGGACTACTTCCATTAGGAAGCCAGGGCCACGTACTGCCATTGTTGCAGATTCCATGAGCAGCATCACCCAGTTGATGAAGCGAGGGGGTAAGCAGAATTGATGGAGGCAGGCCATGAGGTATTCCCTATTTACTCTATCATAGGCCTTCTGTTGGTCCAAGAATGCAAGTGCCCCAGAGGCTGTGGACTGGCATGAATTAGCCACAGAGTGCACGTTGTCCCAAATCGACCTTCTGGGTATGAAACTGAATTGTTCTGGGGAAATAGTGGCAGATGCTACAATCCCTAAACGGTTAGCCATAGTTTTTGTTAAAATTTTTGTATCCATGTTAGTTGAAGATATGGGGCGCAAGTTGGCTAAGTCTAGCTTGTCCCCTTTCTTGAAGAGTGTGACGGTGAAGGCCTCTTGTCCTCCTGGTAGGAGGCGCGTTTCCAGAAGGCTCTGGTTAAGTGAGGCAAGCAGTAGTGGGGATATATATTTGAAATACTTTTTATAGAATTCATATGGAATGCCATCTGGGCCTGGGCATTTCCGGTTTGGTGTACTGCATATGGCTGTCCATAATTCGTTCAGAGTAATCAAATTCATTAATTCTGGGTATCAGGAAATGGTGCAGATGTGGGTTTGGTTGAGAGTTTCCGCCACTTCAACCAGCTGGATTGGATTGGATTGGTATATCTTGGAGTAATACTTTTGTGATTTGATTGCCACTTCAGCTGGCGTATCCACAATGGATTCATCTGATCTTTGCACCTGTGTGCAGGCCACGCTCTGGCGTGGTGCAAAATTTTTTTAAAAAAATATGCGGTGCACTTGTCGCCCTCTGTAATGCGTTTGGCCCTGTACTGAACACAAACCTGATGTTTGTGTTGCCTTTCAAGTGCAATGAGGTGGGCGACTGCCTCCGCCCACTTCTGGCCCCATGCAGGGCTGTATCCTGTGGCTGGGATGTTGGACTCTAGGTGTGCCAACTCTGCCAGAGCACACGAGATGATGGCCAATGTGTCTTGTGAGCATCGGGAGGAGAGGTGGTGAGAGTGTCAGATGGTATCCTCTTTGAAGGCTGCCCATGTGGAGATGGGGTCCGCGCAAAACGGTGTAACAAACTCTTTTTCCAAAGTTGCTAATTCCATTCAAGTGGAAAATCCTGGTGACACAAGTTCGGAAGGGCGGAGTTTGCATCAATGTGGGGCCTTAGCCACTGTGACAGGTAGGTGGTAGGTTATCAAGACCAGCTGGTGGTCAGATAATTCTATTTTTGTTGTTTTAAAGTGGGAAATGTGGAGTTGGAATTTCGCCGGCGTAAGGATAAGGTCTATGCGGGTCATGGACCTTAATTGGCCATTGTGGACGTGGGGTTGCATCATGTTTTTGAGCAGTGGGGCTCGCTGCAGCAGCGCATCCATTAACCCAAGGGTGGCCTTTAGAATGCAAAGTTCTACGTGACCCTGAGGGGCGTGGGAGGAGGAAGGCCAATGGTCCATTGGCGTGTTTAGCCAACAGTTCATATCACTGACTACAAAAGGGTCTGGGGGTAATGGGAGGTATTTGACTGACAAGAAAAATTCCCGACATTCTTGTGCACAGGTTGGGGTGTAGATGTTGACAATAGCATGTGCCATGTCAGCCCACGAGAAAGTGACAATGAGGACTTGGCCATTGAGGAAGGATTCTGATGATAAAAATTTGAAAGAATTGTTTTTCCAAACTAGCACCCCACAGTGCTCTGACAAAAAGGATAGGGATGGGAGGAGCATGGTTTTCCAAGCATCCTCAGAACCTCGTGGACAGTGGGACTCCTGGATGGCCAGGATATCCACGGGTAAATTTTTTTGTAAAAAACTCAGTTTCCTAGCGTGGGACAGCGAGGCCTTGAGTCCAGCGATATTCAATGTCCCTAAAGTGAAGGTTTCCCCCATCACACCTTAGGTGTGAGGGGGTGGGCACCTGGGCCCACTTGCCTCCTCTAGATCCCCATGGGCCTTCATGACAGCGCGGGTGTTTGCAGCAATGCTATTGGTTTTTTTGTTGATTTTAGCAGAAAGGTTCGCGTTGGCTTTTGCCTTCACTTTTTGTTTCCCCAATGTCAAACAAATTTTTTGCGGTGTGGATGAGTTCAGTGCACCATTGAGCAGGTCAAAAAAAATTTTCAGGTAGGTTGGAGACCAAGTCAGTTACAACCTGGAGCTTGGTTGCAAAACCTGGGTGAAATTGAGTCACCCATCGGATCCTCAGATTGGGTGGCCCAATAATCATGAGCTTCCCAATCTGATTGGTTGATGGATTCCCAAATTGCTTCTGCCACAAAGGTTTTAATGTCCTCCTGGCATTGGGAGTGTGGGATAGCGGTGGTGACTTTGGCCGCTTCCTTGGCCGTGGCCCTGCGGGCTGCTTAGCCTTCTTCCGCTCTTGTGGGGAAATAGGTTTTACCAGAAGGTAGCAGCCTTGTGCTCCCCATGGGAAATCCTCTTTGGTGCTTGCAGTTGGTTCATAATGCGCCTCTCCACTGGCCATGGCTGCTGAGGGGTGCCCTTGGAATGTGATGCCCTCCTTGGTGGGGCATGCATGTGCCTTATGGCCAAACACGTCACAGTGGGTGCAGATGGGGGGCGCGCTGTCCATGGTTACCCAGAAAGGGTGGGTGGTATGCCCTTTGATATTGATATATGTGGAGTGCGGGATCTGGGTTAGGTCCTTCAGGATCTCCTTGGTTGGGGTCAGAACTGCGATGTCTTCGCCAGTGCACAGGTGTGGCATCAGCGTAAAGCATTGCATCTCAAAAGATTGTATTTCGACATAAATGGCGAGACCATCTTTCAGGTGTTGCTCCAAAATGGCAAGTTTTACCATATTAGGCAAAAAGTCAAACGTGAGGAAAATTTGGTTGGATTTTGTCCATCTGGTGCATTTGGTTTTGATGACCCATTGCCCTTCGGGGAGGTCAATCTCTACGCGCACTGCAGCAGCTTCATCTGCTGCCTCCTTGTTTTTGAAACCGAGGTCCAGCCAACTGCGTGACATGGAGTGAGGTGTGACATACACCGCGGTCAGGAAAAAAGTGTACACATCCCCACAAAATTTTTCCCATAGAGCTGTTTGTTAGATGTCCAGAAACACATGGACTCCATATTACACCAATGAGAGTGGTTGGGAGTGCGGCGTGTTGATGTACTGGTTGCATCGCGCTTGCCAAGCGAGGATTTCTGGGGAAATAGTGACAGCCAGTTTTTTTAATTTTTTTTTCTATTCTGCCAGTTTCTCCGGGGCGTTTTTGACGTTTGAGGCCGTGGGCCTACCACCTGCTCCTCTTACCTTACTTGCCCAACTGCTCCCTGACATGGGCGCAGACTAATCTCCTCTGTGAGATTATCAAACTAGAATCAGACTTGAATTGAATAAGTTGCAAAAGTGATTGCAACGAGAGAGAAAAGCCTTACTAAGATGAATGTTAATCCCTATGAAAACACATGTCCTAAAAAGTGAAGCTTGGTAAACCCTTTCTGACAATCCTATCACTTTCTGACTTTGATGGCGCCCCTCCCAAAATTGGACTACAAATCACTAAAACAAAAATTCTGGATTACCTGGTTTGGTCCTCAGATTTGGATAGCGCTAATCCCAAGAAAAATGAGAGCCAAGAAAAAGTGAAGCTCAATGACTCCTTTTCAGCAACGCTACCACTTTCCAACTTTGATGGCTCCCCTCCAGTGATCAGGCCTGACATTTATAAAAATGATTGCCAATCCTGAAAAAACCTGCTGGCATTTTGGCCCATCCTATCAGCTGCTGCCCAAGTTAGAGACGCAGATTGTATGTTTTGGGCGCGAAGAGCTTTGCCATGAGGTGCTCAGCAACACATTTGTGCCACATCTGAAGTGGGTTAGTGGGTAGAACCTGCACAAGAGTGATGAGGATCACTTCAAACTCCATATCAACCTCAAAACTGACAAGCACAACATCGCCCTCCTGGATCCCATCGCCAAGCAGGTTTCCAAGATGGTGCCTGAGGAGCCAGCCACCTTTTATCTGACATCTGGTCTCAGCAGGTGCTCGATGACCATCTGCAGGCGTGTTCCCTATAAACTTTATTATACTGGGGTGGACAAGCACCACCGCGAGAACCTAGATGTTGCAGCCACCAATATCCAAGCCTCATGATCCTCTCTGAATCAAACCACATCTTGGCCAACCATATCATGTTCTACTTCCACAACTCCTGCACTGGCATCACTGACCTGGACTGCATCAAGTATGAGGCTCCAAAAACCCTCAAGCTTGAGTCCTCCATTTACTTTAACCCTCTGGTCACAAATTACTCCCCTAGGACAAGGCTTGGGGAGGGCGTTGTTGGGATTCTCCCTGGAATAGGTGAAAACCTTGTCCAGAGGGAAAATTGATATAATAATACAAAGGGCATAATTTACAGATGGCCCAATAATTTGAGAATGGAGTTGATTCAACCAGAATACCAAATTTGGGGCTTTGCCCAAATTATGCTGAATTTGGGGAAAATGTACATTTCCTAATTATTATCTAATCTCTATCCACTCTTTATCTACTTCCAACTATCCTAGTTTCAGGACTTTCCTACTGGTCCCATGAAACTACCCTTAAATATCCCTATTCCTATCCTTATAATCCCTATCTTTATCCTTATATTTGAAGCACTATAAATAGTGCTAGATTTATTTAAGATAAAATAATTCTCACCAGAACTCTTATTTTATGTTACTTAACTTTAATGGAAAACATCTCTTCCAATGCTGCTAACTTTGAAGCCCTGCCTTCAGATGATCGTGCTGCCAATGATTTCTCCCTGTCAGCCCAATAGCCTGGCATAATTATTCCAGGCGCCACACATAGCTCAGCTCTGGATTTCTTCCATGGACTGCCAACCTCTCCACAAAGTTGCTTTGGTTTTTAAACAGTTAATCCTTATTAAA
>JAKSZP010012262.1:0-77548 GCA_022478985.1 Massospora cicadina
GATCAACTTACATCTGCAGGAGATCACCAGCATATATGATCAACTGTTTGGCGGCATGGATGTTCTCTTTTTCAGTGACTTTCGTTAACTGCCACCAGTTAACGCTACACCCGTTTATTGAGCCCCATGCAACATGATCGGTGGTGCCACACTCTGGCAATCATTAAACTAATATACACTACAGCAAGGAATCTGGCAAAGCGATGCTAAATTCTCTGCTATATTTACTAAATCTGACAATAGAGAGTGACTTGATGTTGATGAATTTAAACTCCTTGAGTCATGATTCAGAACTCAACTGTGGTGCAATATGAACTTAATCAGTGTTGTGCATTTGTATCATCAAAATAACAGCGTGAACTCACACAGCAGCAGTGCTATTGTGACAGAGACATACAGCATCACCGATGACACTTTGATTAGCTACAAGAATCACACCAAAGCTGCTACAGCCTGGCAAAAGCTTCACAAAATTAGTGTAGTTGAGTTGGGTGGACCGCCTTATAAGATCCCACTTGCAGTGGGTTACCCTTACATGATTATGACTAATATTGATGTTGAGGATGGCATAGTGAACGGCGCAATTGGTGTGTTATAGAATATAGAGCTGCTCAGTGAAGATGAGCACTTTGCAGAGTTAGAGGCACAGAACAAACTGTCAACATCTGTGGCCACACACAAACAGTGACTCAGACTATGGATTGCATTCCCGCTTGAGATGATGGGCCAGCAATGTCAACTCAAAGCTAAGCCACATGTAATCTGCAAGCGTGAGGTTCTCAACTTCAAGTGGACACCAATAACAATGCGCAGTGCCAACATACTGCTCAGTCTGACAATCAAATGCCGCCAAATACAGTTTTCATCATGCCATTGTGTGCAATCATGATACACAAATCTCAAGGAGACACTTTCAATCAAGTCATGTATCAATATGACAAATTGCAGTGAAACCAACTAGTCTATGTGTCTTTGAGTCACATCACATCATTAAATGGCCTTTATATTGTCAATGCACAAAACAATTTTAACTTTTATCATGGATTTGGTCAGGCGTCTCCTACAGTTAGGGAGATATGAGATGAGTACCAGAGACTAGCCCAACATCCGCTGCTGACACTAGTCACACAAGTAAAAAAGTTTTCTGATTATGTTCCAGATCAGCATTGTCTTATACTAATAACCACCATTAATGCACAAAGCTTGGTTGCACACTCAGAAGACATCTCTACCAATTCCATCATCAATCAATCTGATTACTTGGCAATTAGTGAGATGTGGATGGAAGATTTTAAGCCAGTGCAGGTGCCTGGCTTTGATCTGAGATCATATTTTAACACCGCTAAGCGCAGACAAATTGCAACTACATCATTGGTGGTGGCATCATCATCATCAATTTGCATAGATGGTGGAATCGCCATATATCACAACATCAATAGCTTCACTGGTTTTAGCAGAGTTGTTATTGACATTTTTTAGATGAATTTGCAGAACAAAGACCCAAAGGTTGGTGATGTCTGTCTAGTAAATGTAACAGTCAATGGCATCTTCAAATTCATACTCAGGTGTGTGTACATCCATCTGGGCACAGCATTAGCAGAGATTAAGATCTGTATGTTATGATTGCTGTTAAAGTATTCTAAAAACATCGTTAAGATCATACTCAAATATGAGCCAGATCTCACTACACCAATCTTGATGGTCAGAGACTTTAATGTTAATATCTTGTAAGACTGATCATTGCCCAACTTCATGCTCATCAAGTTTAATTTGTCTTATATCAAAACTTCTTCAACAAAGCTAGGTAATACATGTATTGATTTCTGTTTACCAAAAATCTTAATGTATCCTGTATGCCATTTGTTTTGTACTTTTTGTATCACAGACCTATCATTAATAAAGGTATAACACAGTATCTTTTTGTTTACTTTATTCCTTCCTGAACCCAACGAAAGGAAAACGTTACCATCACAAATAAAACACGGAAATACAAAGGACTTCTTAGTGTTCAAAAATGATTATGACATACATATAATATGCTCAAAGAAATAGTACCTGTTATGTACATGAATCATGTAAAACACAAGGCCGTGTCCTTGACACAGCCACACCCTAATTTTTTATCTATGTTTGTTTGCACATAACTCTGAAACTACTGGAGCAATTTAGATGATCTTATTTTAAAAAAAGGAAACTTCAACTTAGGTCCCATTTAACTTTTGTAAGTATTAGTCCAGTATCCAATTATTAATTTAGTAAGTATATTAAAATGGACTAGATGGGACCATCTAGTACTAAAAAAAATGGACTAGAAGCAATGGAGTTCAATTGTGGGAATGTTCATTTCTGAATAAACTTAATTCTAGCATTGGTGAAGTGATAGCTTTGAAGCAGCTTTTGATAATGTCCTATGGCTGGGGTAGTTCAAAATCCAGGCAAGTATGATATCATAGCAGGATGAGCTTAAATCATTATAGATGGTTATCAAATTTGCACAATTTGACCAATAAACTCAAATAAATTTGATGAAATTAAGTATTGTAGATGGCAATCAGTAAAGTTAGCATAGATTTAGTAATAAAATTAACTAAATTTAATAAAATGAATTATTAGTATATTTGTCTAGAAGATACTATATATAATATAATGAGTTTTATATGATAAAGAAATAGTGTTTGTTCAAAAAGAATATATATAGAGATAGTGTTTTAATCAAATTGGTAAAAGAACTACTTTAAAATACACTGATTTTTTTAAAAAAACTGAGGTTAAAGTTTTTGGGAAAAAAACCTTTAAAAATGGGAAAAAGAACCTCTTTTAAAAAAAGCTATAAAAAGTATGAAATAATGGAGAAGTTATGCCTTCTCAATAAAACCCTTTTTGAAGTTGATGCTATATTCCAACATAACTTATAGAAGTTTACTTGCAAATAAAATTAAAACTTATATTGGATTAGGTCCAAGTGTAAACTATAAGCAACTTAGAATATACAGTACTGAGTATATATATATATATATATTAAATGCCTATTATAAGTCATTTTAAAATATTTGCCAACTTCAAAAAGGTTTAGTGGGAAGGCATAATTTCTTGATGATTTCATGCCTTTTAAAGCTTTTTTCAAAGGAGGTTCTTTTTTCACAAAAATATAATTTACCAGATAATTTCTAAATTTAGCTTTTATATGGATAGATGGCTGTTGATAAGTTTAGGAAGTAATTGAACAAGTTGAATTATTAATATAACCACCAGGCTGCTTAGTCAAAATTATTGAGCCTATCAAAATAGCCAAATGACTACCAAATCGCTTGGCAAACTTCTCTTTTTTTAAAAATTCAACATTAGCAGGAAACACCCTATATGACATCCACCCTAATCTTTGAGTTTTTTTGTGCCCATTAGGGCACCCAGTGCAGGCAACTTTGCAAGATAAAACCTGGGGTACTGCCCCCCTGTCATGGAAATGGCAGAAGAAATTTAGACCGGCCTGCCAGTAAGGATGTGGGAGCATCCAGAAAGCAAGCCAGAATGCCAGAGGCATTGCTGACCGTACAACTTGATATGGAGCCAGGAAATAGGATACCATGAAATGGTGGCGGAATGTCAGGGTTAGGAGTATCCCAACGGCAAACCATACTGAATAGACTTCAGACCCAGGGGTTCTAGTAACAGGGGTGAAAACTACTGGGATAGTTTCTTCGAGATTCTTGGTTATTAAAACCATTTTTTCAGGGGTGGTGGAGAGGCGAAGTTTCTCTTATAGTTGGCAGACATAGGGCCATAAGATCCCTGTATATTGCTGCCAGAAGGTCATGAGAACAGGGTTGTATTGCCAAAAATTTTGGACTTGTTGAGCCCAATTGGCAATGGAGGGAACCATGGTAACCAAGAGAATTGGTAAGGCCCACCCAGAGTGCGGATTGGCAGACCACCAGGAAGAGCCATATGGAATGTGGTTGAAAGGAAGGGGATAAAAATTTGGGGTTTTAATAAAATTTTTATTTGGGAAATATAGTTTAGAAAATTGACCATCTATCTTCTCAGTGCCTTGCAACTGATTAAATAGTGGTCAATTGGGTAGTGATAAGGCGTGGTCAGGATCTACAAATTCAGCCTAACCAGAGAATTGGTTGATAGTGGGGGTTTATTCTTTGGGAACTGACATCACAAAATTTGGCAGCGGGCTGAGTCTCTGTCAGTTTGACCTCAAACGTCTGGACCAGGGGTTGATTATGTTTCCAATGTTTAGCATGACAATGTTTGGCCCGACGTGCGATGGGAATCCCCAAGGCCATCCAATATAGGGATGGAGCCATTTGGTTGAGAACGGGTTTGGGATGGCCAACCCGCCCATGCTCAGTCATTTATCCATTCGTTCAGTCAATAGTATCCCATTGGGCGCAATGCCTGAATTTCTATCAGAGGACTTCAAACTCTCATTGATGGCACCCAATATTTGTTCTACTGATTTAAGGGTCAAATTGGAACTGTCAGGCGATCCAGCCAATATCTCATTCTTCATACTTTTACAGCCATTTGAATTTTGACCATCATCCTAATTGCCACCCAAATTAGATCCAACCAATTTCAGTTTAATGATCTCAGCACTGATTTCACTAATTCCTTGTAACAGTTCTGCTGAGGTGAGTGAGGGAATTGGTGGTGGGATCCAAAGCGGACGGGCTGTCACCCATCGCTCATCAACTATGTGGGCAAGTTCGCCCTGGGTGATGAGGGGTACCACCATCCTCTTCGGTGTTTTCTTATTCAGGAATGGAAAGACAGCTCAATCGAGAGCTAAAGGACACTCCCTGAGACTTACATTACCCTTTCCTTTTTCCAGAGGGATGGCCCCCTCACTAGGAAACTGCACCAGAGCCACGTTCTTATGCGCTTTGGGTAACTTGATAGCCATAATTGTCGCAGCCTTCTGAAGTGGACAGGGAGCCTCAGGGTGGGATGTGTGAAAGCGTCAACCAGGTCCATACAATTCGCGCAATCACGCGCCTTGACCCAACTGTTTTCATAAGCTGGATATCCTTTCCAGGCCACAAGATATTGAACTGATCATCGCGACTTCTGAGATGCCAGGATGGCCTCCAATTCAGCTTCCTCCTCATTATTGATGATGATTGGTTCTGGGTCCATGGGAAGTACACCCTTAAAGGGTGACAGCTGGGATACATGGAAAACTGGGTGTTGCTTCCAAAGCATGGGAAGCTTCAATCAGAACGCCCCATACCCAATACCTCCTCCACTAAGTGGGGACCTGAACGCTTGCTGGCAAATTTGTGGGAAGGGGTTTGATTTTTTGCAAATGGTGAGTTTCAAGCATGATGTAAGAACCCACCGTAAAGTCATGACCCAGAAGGTGCTTGTGATCTGCGAATTGCTTATAGTCATTGATGGCTTTAGTGAGATGTTCCTGCACTAAAGCTTGGATTGATTGAATATGGGTAGCATGATCTGTGGCAGCTTGAGCCTCAGGTCACATGCATGCCCCAACTGAAAATGATGGGTTATAGCCCAACGTTGCTTCATATGGCGAAAAACCCGTGGAAGCATGAGTCCGTTATTGTATGCAAATTGGGCAAGAGGCAGGTCACCGTCCCAGGTATCCTGTGCTGCTACAGCATAACAACGCAAGTACTGTTTGAGAACTTGGTTAACCCAATCAGTCTGGCCGTCGGACTAGGTGATACGCCGTGGATTGACAGGGGGTTATCTTAAGGATTGACAAGAGTTCACTCCAAAACTGGGTGGTAAACTGAGTACCCCTGTCACTAACAATTTCCTGGGGAAGACCGAACATTGAAAACACATGTTGAATGAATAGACGCGCCATTTCTTCTGACATAATCGAAGAAGTACAAGGAATAAACAGGGAAAATTTGGTAAAGCAATCTACTGCTACCATTACTGCTGTGAAACCATTAAAGCAGGGGAGGTCAACAATGAAATCTACAGATATCGAGGTCCATGGACCTTCCGCCTGTTGTAAAGGGTGTAGAAGGCCATTTTTTCCGGAATGGTCCAACTTGGCCCTAGCAAAAATAACACAATCAGTGATCCAAGCCAGAACCTCTTTGGTCAGTCCTGCCCAATTAAAGGTTTGCTTGATCAAGTTGATGCATTTCTTGTTACTGGGGTGTCCAACTGTGGGGGGATCATGGTGTGCGTGGAATACGTTCGTGCAGAAGGAGGGAGGAACCCAAACATGAGAATGAAAGTAAATGAGACCTTCTTCTAAAGAATATAGGGAGTGTTTGGGACTTGAGTGAGTCAAGTGTTCAATAAACTCCACGCCCTCAGGGCAAGCCGTTTGACTGGCTAACACCTGGGCCAATAATGGATCGTCGGGTGACAACATGTTGGAGGAAACAATGGAGGGAACAATCAACAGAATCTGAGTGGCAGGGATCACGGTAACAAGATCCACTTCCTCAGGTTTCAAGGGACAGTGAGCAGGGCTACAGCTTAGGAAGTTGGGAAGGACATTGAGAGCACCTTTGACAAATTCATATTTGAAGTTGAAAC
The DNA here is from genome assembly GCA_022478985.1 of Massospora cicadina. NCBI lineage: Eukaryota > Fungi > Entomophthoromycota > Entomophthoromycetes > Entomophthorales > Entomophthoraceae > Massospora > Massospora cicadina. Next base: position 6,538 of record JAKSZP010012262.1, read on the forward strand.
TGCACAGGTACCAATAGGTTTAGGCTTGCCGGTGTGCCAATTTTTGGGGTTTGCAAAAACACAAGAGAGCGTGGTGATCTGTGCGAACCAATAACTCATGACAAGCACCCTGCAACAGGTACCACCAATGAGTTAATGCTCATGCAACAGCAGCCAGTTCCTTGTCATAAATGGCCTAGGACTGCTCCATAGCGGTGAATTTTTGGGAGAAATAAGGGACTGGATGTTTGAGACCATTGTGGTCCTGAAGCAGGACAGCGCCCACAGCTACCAACAAAGCATTGCATGTGACGATATACGGTTTGGTGGAATCAGCATGTTTCAAAATGGGAGGAGATATGAATACTTCCTTAATCAATTCAAACGCCTATTGGCATTTGGGGGTTCAACAAAATGGTACGTTTTTCCCTGTGAGGGGATGGAGTGGGGCGGCCAGCTGGGAAAGTTCGGGGGAAAGTTTCTTTAAGAAAAAGATAGTACCCATGAAACTTTGAAGCTGCTTCTGTGTAGTTGGGGTTGGCCATTCTCAGATTGCATCTAATTTGTTGGGGAAGATGGTGACACCTTCTTTAAGTGCCCAAGTTTCCAAGAAATGTAACCTCTTCCTTGTAAAACTTGCACTTGGAAGCTTTGAGGAACAGGCCTGCTTTATGCAAAGCAATCACCACTGCTTCTAAGTTGATAGCATGTTATCTGGGAGTTGGGGAATGGACTAGGATATCATTGATTTAAGCAATAGCGCAGGAGAACTGGAGATACCCTAATGCATTGTCAATAATTCGTTGAAACATAGCAGGAGCATTTTTCAGCCTGAAGGGCATTACGCGAAATTGAAAAATGCCTCGCCTCATTCAGATTGCGGTGAGCCATTCTTGTCCTTCCATCACTTAAATCTGATTGAAAGCATTCACCAGATTCAATATCAAAAAACACAGGATTTGGCAATCGCCTGACTGATTGTCTGTTCTAAGGGCATTGGGTAGGGATCTGTAACTGATATTTTATTCAGGTGACCATAATCTATGCAAGGATGGAGTGATCCATCCAATTTTTTTGCAAATACAATAGGGGAGGCGATGGGAGAGGTTTCTTGAACAACCAGCCTTTTTTTAACATATCATCCAACCAGGTATTGAGTGCGGCCTCTTCCTCCTCTGTATGAGGATACAGCGGGCAGTTGATGTTCAGCAATTCCACAGTTGTTCGAAATCCACAATCATACTTAGTATGTTTTGGCAAACAGTTCACTTTTCCATGTCAAAGATTCCCCGGTATTGCATTAAGCTTTCAGGGAAATTGGCCGGGATGCCCACGGAGGTAACTAAGGTAGTGATAGAGCTGGTTCCTTGCATTTTTTGAGGGTGTTGATCAAAGGGAACTCTCCCTCTGAATCATCATTGGTAAATGACAATGTATAAGACTCCAAGTGAATCTTCATATGTTGTCAATGCCACCATCCCACACCCAAGCTCACCGGGAATACCAAGTTCAGCATGGCTAAAAACTGATCGCAGAAGTTATATTGGTGGATTGAGAAGTGTAACAGCTGGCGAACCACATATGAAGACTGGTAAGCAGATGAGGCCACCATTACTGAGGCGCCCACATCCATTTCCAATCTTTAATTGTTGTGCCAACTTGACGCTCATGAAGTTCCCCGCCGCTCTGGTATCCACCAGAGCTTCAAAGGATACATGATGAGGACTGACACTGATTTTCATAGGGACAAGGAAATGTACGGAATTCTGTTTATTTGGAGATTCGACTGACTTGAGAACAACTGAAGAGATAGCGGGTATGTTGAACTCAGGGTCAGGGCTTTTAGCTGGGGCGAAAATTGGGAGTACAAGTGCGGGAGAAATCTTTTCTTCCATCTGGGCTTGAACAGAGTCATTCATAGTTGACTCTGGAAGCGGCAATTTGGACTTATGGGTTATGGAGAGGTTGGGATCCACTTCAACAGCTACTCTAGCGTCAGGCGCATCATCTACATCTTTGTTAGGAAATCCTATCATAAAGTTTCCCTTCTGCTACGGGGGAATGTGGCGAGGTAACGCTTTGATAGTAGTTGCAGTGGCACATATCTGATCCACTGATTCCTGAATGGTAGACCAGGCCATGTGGTGAGTGGAAACCGAGTTCAAACTCACTCTGAAGACTGCCTGAAGCATGTTGGTAGATAGGTTCGACGTGGAAGCCAGCTCATGAAAGGTGGAAATTAGAGAAGCCAAACTAGGGTCTTTGGCCGTGGTTAGGAGTAGTCTGAATAAGTAATTTGATTGGGATACATGGGGTTTTAGGGCAGCTGATACAGCAGCCAGCAGGGGAATGGGATCTTCTTTGTGAGGAAGAACGTAAAAAGACTTCTCACCCAACAGTAGGCATCTCCATCTACGGCGTCCAACAATGTGAGACTTTGTTGGGCATGAAATATCACCAAAGCATTACTGAGTGCGATTGATGTCCTCATTTGTACTTTGGCGAGAGCATTGAGAACCTGATTGACGATCTCTTGGGAGGGGATATTTGATCCTTTTCCCAGGTCAGAGGAAGTATGAGAAGATGCAGTCTGCACTTCTTGGGTGGCTTGAAGAAAGTTTCCCAAAATAGAGAGGATTTCTCCCAAAGTAAGAAAGTGACCAAACAAACAACAAACAACACAAAACTGATTGCACGTTCATCTGGTAGAGAGAGTAACCACTGCAGCGCCCAATTTGAAAACCAAGGTGGAAATGGCTGGAAGTAATGGTTGGTTGATTATGTCATGGAAACGGCAGAAGAAGTTTAGACCAGCCTGTCAGTCAGGATGCGTGAGCATCCAGAAAGCAAGCCAGAATGCCAGAGTCATTGCCAACTGTATGACTTGATATGGAGCCATGAAATAGGATACCATGAAATGGTGGCGGAATGTCAGGGTTAGGAGTATCCCAACGGCAAACCATACTGAATAGACTTCAGACCCAGGGGTTCTAGTAACAGGGGTGGAAACTACTGGGATAGTTTCTGCGAGATTCTTGGTTATTAAAACCATTTCATCAGGAGTGGTAGAGAGGCGAATTTTCTCTTGTAGTTGGTGGACATAGGGCCATAAGATCCCTCTATATTGCTGCCAGAAGGTCATGAGAACAGGGTTGTATTGCCAAAAATTTCGGACTTGTTGAGCCCAATTGACAATGGAGGGAACCATGGTAACCAAGAGAATTGGTAAGGCCCACCCAGAGTGCGGAGTGGCGGACCACCAGGAAAACGCCATATGGAATGTGGTCAAAAGGAAGGGGATAAAAGTTTGGAGTTTTAATAAAATTTTTATTTGGGAAATAAAGTTTAGAAAATTGACCAACAATCTTCTCAGTGCCTTGCAACTGATTAAATAGTGGTCAATTGGGTAGTGATAAGGCGTGGTCAGGATCCACAAATTTGGCCTAACCGGCGAATTGGTTGATAGTGGGGGGTTTATTCTTTGGGAACTGACATCACAAAATTTGGCAGTGGGCCAAGTCTCTGTCAGTTCGACCTCAAACATCTGGACCAGGGGTCAATTACGTTTTTGACAGTTAGCACAACGGCGTTTGGCCCAACGAGCGATGGGAATCCCCCAAGGCTATCCCATATAGGGATGGAGCCATTTGGTTGAGAATGGGTTTGGGACAACCAACCTGCCTGCGCTCAGTCATTTATCCATTGGTTTGGTCGATAGTATCCCATCAGGCGCAACGCCCAAATTACTATCAGAGGACTTTGAACTCTCATCGATGGCGCCCAATATTTGTTCTACTGATTTAGGGGTCAAATTGGAACCATCAGGCGATCCGGCCAATATATCATTCCTCATACTTTTACAGTCATTTTGAAGTTTGACCATCAGCCCAATTGCCACCCAAATTAGAATTGACCAATTTCAGTTCGATGATCTCAGCACAGATTTCACTAATTCCCCACAACAGTTCTGCTGAGGTTAGTGAGGGAATTGGGGGTGGGATCTGAAGCGGATGGGCTGTCACCCATCGCTTGTCAACTATGTGGGTGAGATCGCCCTGGGTGATGAGGGGTACTGCCATCCTCTTCGGTGTTTTCTTATTCATGAACAGAAAGATAGCTCGATTGAGAGCCAAAGGACACTCCCTGAGACTTACACCCCCACTGCACTGGGGCTGTGCAAATCTAAGCACCACAAAAGTGGGCCTGACTGTGGGTGTGGTGGCTCACACCACCCCAAAACTGACATATTCCTCACTGTTTGGTATACCAGGTAGCAAAGGCTACCCAGCCAGTTCAGAGATATGCCTCCCATCCCTTACTGCAAGGAATGAGACCAGACTGACCCTTAAGTTGGACTTACTTGAGGAAAAGGATTACCATAGCTTTCTATAGCTATTTCTAGCCATTGCTAGATTATGGCCAAGGTGCTTGTTGCCTGGATTCCTTCTTAAGGGAAGCAACGCTGATTTCTGGCAAGCCATAGACCATACATCACCTCCCCCATATCATGCACCAGACCCTGAACCCCTCCTTGTCTGCAAGCAGACTTGGTGGGGCATATGCAGTCAGGATCTCTGGCTATGCAAGATGACCAGAGGATAACTTACACCATAATTGGTATGCTTCATACCAAAGGAGAACACTACTCCACACAGCATCTGCTGCTGGACACTCTTTGAAGATATGCTTTGCCATCTCCTCCCCTCCGCACACCTTACAGGCATATAGAAAATAATCCTCCTTATGCTTACTCCAATTATGCAGAGTCACCCCAGTGACCAAGATGTTACTGTGGAGTTGAAAGAGAAAGTTCTGAACTTTTATAGACCAGCATCTCTTAACCCTCCCCCCACAGGTCCATCAGGCCAGGTCACATTTTGCAAGTGATCTGGGACAAGTACGTCGAGCAAAGCTCTCTGTTTTGTAGCTTCTGGAGCCTGGCAGTTGTGAAATCTGAGAGGCAGACACCGCTACCTCCCCCCACCTTGAGCCAGTACTGAAGGATGAAGAGGCTTTCCCATATGGGGTATCTCCAGCCTTCTCTTCCTCGTGGGAACACCTGCCAATCCTGTCCTCCACAACCTTCTGAATGGGCTTCCCCAGCCTCTAATGAAGCCAGAGAAGGAATCGCTTACTTCCAGCAAGAAGGCAGTTCAGTTGCTTCCACAACATCCCATGCCTTCCTTACCAGCACCTTGGAGGCACTGGCAACATTATTAGCTTCTTCCACCCTAAGTACCCTCTGGCCATCACCATCAAGGAGGTCCCCCAGCGAACTGCACCAATAAAGTGCTTGAAGGCCTTGTGCAGATGAGGTCCCATCTCCAGTTCCCAAGCTCCACTCCAAAGGGGAATCGCCTAGATCCTTTAGATGGTTCACTATTCAACCTCCAATTTACCCTTGCTGCCCGCCCAAGCTCTAAAGTAGTCCTTCCAGTAGCCTGGTAGGTTCACTGTGCTTGGAATGTCCCTTTAATTGATGCCCCAGCTGAAACCAAGATCCTTGTTTGAACTGTCCTTGCAAGCCTTAGAGAGGTAGTCCGCTAGTATTGGAGACCAGAAAATGGATTTTCCCTCCCGAGCACCATGCAATCCATTTTAGCTGCAGCGCTTTGATCATACTCCTGAAGTTAATCAGACCAATGCCCCCCTTCTTCAATTCCTGAAAAAGTTAGAGAAACTGGTTTTTGATTCTCACCCTCACCAAATGAACTGGATGATTGAACTCTGTATTCTCCTGATGGAAGATGCTGTCAGTGAAACAAATCTGGCAATGTACCATAGTCTGTAAATAATGAAAGTGTTCATAACAATGGCCCTGCCCTAATAAGATAAGTTGAGCCATTTCCAGTTCCAAGCTGCTTTTTTAAGGTCCGCTTCAAGTTTGAGCCAAATTTTGTGCGGTGACGCTTGCCCAGGGATGGGACACCTGAGGTACAGAAACTCTTTCCCTATTGCCATCCAGAGAATTGAGCTCTTTGGTGCCACACCCAACGTCGCCATTCTGCTGATGGGCCAAGCCCTGGATTTTTACAGATTGACCTTAGCGTTGCTTGCGTTCTGGTACATCTCTAGAATGTTCATAATTACCTTCTTCTCCTCATCTGAAGAAACATAGATCCACATATGATCCACAAACATTGAATGAGAGTACTCCTCATTGTTGATGGTAAGTTTCCTCAAGTCCAACTTTCTGAGAGCCACTGAAAGGGTCTCTATTGCAAGGACAAACAACAAGGGAGATAGTGGGTCTCCCTGATGCACGCCCCTACACATCTTAAAGGGGTGGGAGAGGACCCCATTTATATTAACAACTGATGAGGCCATCTCATAAATCACTTTAAGCAGTCTCAACAAATGCCTCTTAATTCCAACCCTACTTAACACTTCCCAAAGAAACTCATGATTCATCCGATCATAAGCCTTCTCTTGATCAAGAAACAGTAGCCACCCCTCTGGTCATACTGTTTACTTTCCCACTCTTCTATCAGGTGAAGCAGCATCAAGTTGTCAGCAATTTAGCGTCCTGGGATAAACCCATTCTGCTCTTTCCTGACAACGTCTGCTACAACCCTTTTTAGTCAATTGGTTAGGATCTTCACTAAGATCTTATAGTCAACGTTAAGCAGAGTCAAAGGCCAATAGTTCCCATGAGGGAGGGATCACCCTTCTTATACAACACCACCACCACACCCTTTAAAACGTTGGCTCAATTATACCAGAGGCTAGGAGTTTATTGTATAGCTCAGTAAGCATCTCAAACATTTCTTCCTGATATAACTTGAAGAGCTTCAAGGTCAACCCATCGTCCCTGGGAGCCTTGCCATTCTTGCCTTTGCAGATGGCATCTGACACCTCCAATTTGCATATCTTGCTACATAGGTGCTGCTGATTCTCCTTTGGCAGTACCCCCCGGTCCACTTGAGAGTACTTTGGATGCCTCCAGGTCATTCTCAGAGGGGCCATAAATGTCCCCATAGTAAGGTTTAGGCCATTTCAACCATGCGAGCCAATCCTTTATCTCAACTCCCCCATCACAAAGTGACAAGATCCTTGCTGAGGGTCTAAATTGCCCTACTGCCTTGTGGAGTAGGCCACATTGCTGTTAGAATCCTCATCCCATATAGACTTTCTTAGTTTGAGGCGATCCATCATGAAGGCTTCCATTGATTTTGCATACAATTCAGCCTTAGCCATGTAGGCATATGCCCCCATGACCGCAGCCTGCTTGCTCATACTCTTGAAGCTCCTCTCCAAGGTTTCATAACTTGAACGCATGTCCCCTAGCTGCCTCCCAAAGATTTCACACGCCATCTTGAGATCAACCTTCATCCACAACCATTTTACTGGTGCATATGGCTTCCCCAAAATCTAGATTCTCCACCACCTCACCTTCTTCCTCATGATATCCTAAAGTGGACTCCACTTCAGGAGTTCAGGGTTCAGTCTCCAGATCTCTTTTCCTGCAGAAGCAACCTGAGGGTCATTGATCTGCAGTTCCAGGGCCTGTGGTCTGAAGCGCCTGGATCATTATTCCAAAGGATCAAATTGCAGCGACTCAGGAGAGGCTGGGGCACTGACACAAGGCCGATGTGGGAGAAATGATCCCCTGGATGTGATTCCACCCAGTCTTCCCCTCCTCACTGTGTCCAGCTCTCCACACATCCAGTAGGCCAAGGTCAATCATTAAACCTGCCAACTCATGGGCTCCAGGATCAGAACTCCAGTAGCCTGAAGCCCCAACCCTGTCATTTCTAAAGCAGACAAAGTTCTTGTCTCCTCCCAGCACTACCAACCCCCAATGCTTTTCTCCTGGATCCTCAGGCCGAACTTCTGGAAAAAGGCCTTCAGTTCAGATCCATAATTGGGTGTGAAAATGCCAATAAACCAAATTGATTCCTCTTCAAACATTAACATTACTGCCACTGCTCTTCCAGGAACCAATACCCTTTTATCTAACATCTTAACCTTGTCCTCCCACCAGACCAAGATACCCCCTTTGGCTTCTCCCCTTCCTCTTTCCCTCCCCTAAGGGCAAGTCTGAGTTTTGTTGCTCTACCAAGTGAGAGTAAAAATGATTGCTTCATAGGAAACTGGAAAGCCCAGTTCTCCTCCACCCCAGATTTGGACTTAGTCCCAGTGAGTAAGCTAATATCTATCCCATGTTTTTGCAATTGGAGTTTCACGCGCTGCTGCTGCTTGAGTCCATTCAGACCCTGCGTGTTAGAAAATTCAACCCTGATCACCATAGGTTCAAAACCGAAGAGGCTTCAATGTCAGGATCTGGGGGTCCCCATCCTCTTCCACCTCAGCTGGTTTAGTGGGACCACGTTTCTTCCTCCCCTTTCCAGTGCTAGACTGGGCTGGGGTAGAGGCTTCTCAGTCACAACAGCCTCCAGAATCTTATCATTGCCAGGGTCCTTGATAGACCCCTTCACTTTGGTTGGAGTCATTGAGTTAGAAGGCATTGGCCCACTATTGCTAGCAGGCGACATCTCCCTCACCTCTACCTCTTCCCCTAGGGGCCTCGCGCACTCTGTCCCACCTATATCTCTAATGGTCACCTTCCTCTTACACAATCGAGTGATGGGGAGAAATCAATCTGTTTGGGAAGCAGTTTATTCCAAAATGTCCTTTGCAGATTGGGACAAAGCGCCACTCAGTTTGATTTGGAGTCTAACAGCTTCCCATGCCTTCTGGGTCAACTTGGACTCCTTGTTGACCTTCCTCGCACTTTTCAGCACTTCATTAACCGCCTCCAAAGTGATGCCAGCTGCTGCTCCTCCCTTGCTTTGGCTGACATCTCAGTCAGCTTCTCCAACGCCTTCTGAGAGCCAACTTCTCTTTCTCAGAGGGCGTTATTACTGGCACCCCTGCACTAGGCCTGCTAGGTTTGGCCACTGCTGCAGGAGGTTGAATCTGAGGACATTTGGCTCTGATATGCCCCTTAGCACCACACAAGAAGCACCTTTTCAGCGGTACCACAGGGACACTCCAGGTCCCCACAGTGACTGAACGAGGTAACTCCCCATATGATTTTGAAAGTTCAACCTTCAAACCCCAGTACCCAGATTCTATGGTGAACTTTTTCAAGCTACCGTCCTTCTGCTTCAAGTTCTTTACCAGCTTGTTCTCGTTAAAGGAGATTACTCTGCCAAAGCCTTTCAGCTGAGACATCATGGCCCTTCTAGTGATCACAGGTGGTATGTCTCTCAAAATGAACCTTCTGATCTTGGTGCCAATGTCAAAACATATGGCCTCCTTGTTCTTTGTGCTCAAACTGGCATCCAAAACCTGTTCCTTTTGAAGCTTATACTGGAAGGTCATAAGTTTCAACCCAGGAGCCAGACATGAAATATGGAGTTGGGCGAACCCATACACCTCGATCACCCTGATAACGAGAATCTCCTTAGACCACCCAGTCTTCACTTCTATGGCGTGAACCCTCTTAAGACTCTCCACCATGCTCATCATCAAATACTTGAAGGGGCCAGAGTTCCGCGCTTCAAAAGCTTGGTTCTGACCCCAAATCCATTAGCAGTTGCCGCTGCAAAAGAGACCAAAGCCCCCTGAGCAGCAGAGGCCACCCCTGCTGTTGATTTGTTAATGGAGTTGGTCTCTCCAGTTTGTTTTTGTGACAAAGTTTTCTCTCTGGGCCTTTTTTGTGTGGGAACCATCGCAGCCCTTTTGGGTTGGTCTATCATTTTGGTACATGAGTGCTCTCACCTTTTGCTGCAACAATGTAAGCCCACATAAGCTACTGGCCGCTATCCAGGCTTCAGGCTTACCTATAAAACTGCGGTGATTATTGTAGACAGGTGAGCCAAAGCCCAGCCATTCAGGATTGCCCCACCCTTATTGCTAAGACCTGCTTTTGCAGTGCCCCACCTTGAAGGGAAGTAGTGTGACAACAATACGCCCAACTCTTGCCTCTTCCTTCCTGACCATACCCTCCCCCCAAAAAAAGAGAGTGGAAGCACCTGCAAGAACAGGTTGGGTTACAGTCATTATCTTTCATCTCACTCCCCATCCAGGCCACTACAGGAACCTTCTAGGGCGCTTCTCTGGGTTCTGGTGTTGGCTACTCACCCATGATTCCACAAGCTTTCCTCAGTCATGCCACATGAAGGCCCCAGCTTACCCTACCTAGCTCCCCAGTAAAAATTTACTTAGTGGTTGATTATCGGCCATCAACCCAGTAACCTTTTTACTGCACAGGTTCATTTCCTCGTGCACTTTGTCATGCTGTATAGAATGTATTAATCAATAGTAGTATGGAGACTATTATGTGTAGGTGAGATTGAACTATTATTAGGCCCAACACTTCAGCCAGTACTTCCAATTAAATACTCTGTAAGTCATACTTGTAGGGATTTGTTCCCTATATTCTTGTCCACCCAATCTTCATTAAGATACCCTGGTGACAGTCTCTCTCTGCCCAACACACAGTCGGCAGCTATCCCTGATTGTGGTTCCTTCATCTCTAGATCCCTTCTTGGATCTTTACTCTTCTCTCTGAGAGTCTTCCAATTATTGCCTTCTGCAATAATATCCTTGAGATAGAACGACACAATAGAAGCTGATAGTCTAACTATACACCAAATTGATTATATTACTGTAAAGTACTAGTTATCTTCAAACTAAGTTTTCTATTCTGAGTTTTTTTATTATAATAAATCCTAGGGAATTATATAGTAGGGGATTCAGCTTTCTAACCCTCAGTTGACACCTCTTCGATGAAACAGCAGCTGTTGCCATTGAATCACCCTTCCTCATCTTGGCAGCGATGGTCTTCCCCATCCTGTCTAGGATTCCAACGTTGGACATCCTTGAGACCTCAAGCGGAAAGAGTCAGAAAACGTGTCCCTAACATTTTCCTCTCGATCTAAGTGAATCAACCATAATTGGCTAGCGACCTGCTTAGGTATTGGTACATATTACCCATTGTGGCAGATCACTTCACCAACCAATTGATTCGCTAGTTGCAGGTGGCATCACTCACCTCTCAACTCACTATTCATTCCTAATCAGTCAGTGATGAAGCACAACTGATTCCAATCAGTACACCTGATAGTTAATCACTATCAGATGCCCCTATTTCGTCGGCCACTCCTCCCAATGAGATCTTAGGTATTCATCTGGATTGATCTCCAATGGATATGACCAGGTGAATACCCCAAAATCCCCCAAACGTAGTTTCTCTGAAACTTGGGCCAACAAATTTCTGATTCACTTCGCCTTAGGGAATTTTCCCCTAGCAATACCAGGTAATCTAGAAGGCTGGGAATATGGGCAAAAATCCCAACACATCCCCCTCTTGTTTAGATTTCCAGCAAGAAAAGGACTGGGGCATGAGAACATCGCTTTGATACCTGGTCAAATACTTCATTGGTTCAAGCAGAGTACACTCATAGATACTTAACGCTGCTCAGGATAACCTTTGGCATATGGCGTTCTTCCTCTTCCTCATCGGTACCACCTTCTCAAAGTGCAGTTCCCATAACCTTCTGTCATGCTGGGCTGATCGATTTACTCATGACAATATTAGTCCCAGGATCCAGTTTCCTCCCATCAGGGTATATGACCCTCTGTCATATTCAGGATTCTTGGTCCGGCGTCCTTGATCTCCTGATTTTCTCCTCATCCTAGACAGGAGACTCTTGCCATCAATGTTAATTTTATGGCTTAATTAAGAATACTTATTTCTTATTTGCCCTTGCTATTTTGCTCATAACCTCTTGGCATAAGTCATTCTTAATTCTTCCCTTGGAGATCTTATCCCATTAATTTGAGATTAATTTCCCCAAAATTGGAGCCTAAAGGATCATATAATGCATAATGTCAACTTTATATATAAGTCCAACATCCCCCTCTCATCCAGCTCATATGTCAAATTCTGAATCTAGCTACCAGCAGCTCCTCAATAGTCTGTCTGATCCAGACCTCCATCTCTTCCAGCAGATGAGTCAGGATGCTCAACGGAACCTCCTTTATGGTCCTTCCAGGACTCATACACCTAGTATGGCACAAGCAGCTAGTCCTTCCATTGAATTACTGTAAATGGTAACTAATCCCTTCAAAACCAGGCTGGCCATCATTTTTGAACAACTCTCAGCTGACTCTTCCTCTTCAATCGATTCCAGAGTTGGACTTTGAAACCCTCCTGGATTTGGCTCCTTTTGCTGATGCTCTGAACATCATTGTAGATGCTCTGGAGATTATGCTGGTTGCTCTGGATTGTTTGTTTCTGGCTGAGTCAGACCTGCTCCATAAGTTCCTCTTCAGACTAGGTCAATTTCACAAACCTGCTGTTCTGGTTTCTGAGCTCTCAATTGGTAACAGCATGCACTTTGAGCTCCCCTACGCTGAACTCCAGGCCCAAGTCACTGAGGCTTTGACATTAGTGCTGAATCCCTCAGATCTTGATAACCTTCTAGATTGGGATACTGCCACTTATGCTCTTTGCTTTGCTGGCCAAGTTCTTCGAAGTAGGTCTACAAAGCTTCCAGCCCCACCTGGTTTCCACCGGTCATTCAGCTTTAGCTTCCATGAAGCCCGTAGTTGCTTGCAGGATGCAATACACTCTCTGCACAACTATCTCTTCTCCGGAGCTTCCCATTGGTATCTTCCACTGATAGTGTTAATAGGGGGCATGATTTGGCAACCCCCATCAAATATTCCTTCTAAGTTGCTGGCCCACATGTCTGGTGTCCTCGATGAAGCCTGTCATGGAAACAGCAGAAGAAGTTTAGACCAGCCTGCCAGTCAGGATGCGTGAGGAGCCCAAAAAGCAAGCCAGAATGCCAGAGTCATTGCCAACCATACAACATGATATGGAGCCAGAAAATGTGATACCATGAAGTGGTGGTGTAACAACTGGGTAAGGAGTATCCCAATGACAAACCGCACTGAACCCAATCCCAACTCAGTGGTTCTAACTGCATGAGGTGGGATTACTAGGATAGTCTCAACGAGATTTTTGGCTTGAGAGGCCAACTTATTGGGGGTGATAGGGAGATGGATTCTCTCTTTCCACTGTTGTACATAGGGCCATAAGATCCTCATATATTGTTGTCAGAAATTCATAAGAGCGGGGTTGTAAAACCAAAAGTGTTGGACTCGCTGGGCCCAATTGGCGATAGAGGGAGCCATGGTGACCAAAAGAATTGGTAAAGCCCACTCAGAGTGTGAGGTGATAGACCACCAGGGAAATGCCATCTGGGATGCAGTCAAAACAGAAAATAAAGAAATTTTGTTTTTTTGGCAAGAATTTATTTAGAAAGGAAAGTAAGAAAATTGACCAACAATTTTCTCAGTGCTATGCAACTGATTAAATAGTGGTTGATTGGGTAGTGACAGGATGGGTTCAGGACCCACAAATTTGACCTAACTGGCGAATTGTTTGGGAATGGGGGGTTTATTCTTTAGGAACTGACATCACAAAATTTGGCGGCGGGCCAAGTCTCTGTCAGTTTGACCTCAAACGTCTGAACCAGGGCTCAACTACATTTCTGATGATTAGCACAATGGCATTTGGCCCAATGGGTGACAGGGATTTCCCAAGGCCATCCCTTATAGGGATGGGTCCATTTGGTTAGGAACGGGTTCGGGATGGCCAACCCACCCACGCTCCATCATTTAACTGTTTGTTCAGTCAACAGCAGCACATTGGGCGCAACGCCCAAATTACTATCTGAGGGCTTCAAACCCTCATCAATAGAACCCAATATTTGTTCAACTGGTCTGGAGATTGAATTGGAACTGTCAGGCGATCCAGCCAATATCTCATTCTTCATGCTTTTACAGCCATTTGAACTTTGGGCATCAGCCAGATTGCCAGCCATAATTAGATCTGACCTATTTCAATTTGAAATCTCAGCACAGGTTTCACTAATTCCTCACAACAGTTCTGCTGAGGTAAGTGTGGGTATTGGGGGTGTGATATGAAGCGGACGAGCTGTTACCCATCGCTCATCTACTATGTGAGCGAGGTTGCCCTGAGTGATGAGAGGTACCTCCATCCTCTTTGGTTTCTTTTTATTTGGGAATGGGAAGATGACCCAATCAAGAGCAAAGGACATTCCCTGAGACTTACATTAGCCTTTCCTTTTTCCAAAGTTTTGGCACCCCCACTGGGAAATTGCACCAAAGCCACATTCTTGTGTGCTTTAGGTAGCTTGATAGCCATAATCGCCGCGATTTTCTGAGGAGGGCGGGGGGCCCCAGGGTGGGATGCGTGGAAGGCTTTAACCAGGGCCATGCAATTCGCGCAATCACGCGCCTTGACCCAACTATTTTTGTAGGTTGGGTATCCTTTCCAGGCCACGAGATATTGGACTGAATGTCGCGACTTATGAGATGCCAAGATAGCCTCTACCTCAGCTTCTTCCTCATTATTGATGACGATTGGTTCCAGGTCCGTGGGCATTACACCCTTGAAGGGTGACAATTGGGAAACATGGAAGACTGGGTGCTGCTTCCAATGCGCAGGAAGCTTCAGGCGAAATGCCCCATTACCCAATACTTCCTCCACTAAGTGAGGACCTGAACGCTTACTGGCAAACTTGTGGGAAGGGGTTTGAATTTGCAAATGATGGGTATCAAGCATGACATAAGAACCCACCATAAAGTCATGACCCGGAAGGTGCTTACAGTCCATGAATTGCTTATAGTCATTGATGGTTTTGGTGAGGTGTTCTTGCACTAAGGCTTGAGTTGATTGAATATGGGTAGCATGATCTGTGGCAGCTTGAACCTCAGGTCACATGCATGCCCCAACTGAAAATGATGGGTTATAGCTCAACGTTGCTTCATATGGTGAAAACCCTGTGGATGCGTGGATTCCGTTATTGTATGAAAATTGAGTGAGAGGCAAGTCACCGGACCAAGTATCCTGCACTGCTGTGGCATAGCAACGCAGATACTGTTTGAGGACTTGATTAACCTGCTCGGTCTGACTGTCAGACTGGGGGTGATACACTGTGGATCAACAGGGGTTATCTTCAGGATCAATAGGAATTCACTCCAAAAGTGTGCAGTAAACTGAGTACCCCAGTCACTAACAATTTCCTGGGGAAGACCAAACGTCATAAACACATGTCATACAAAAAGAAGGGCAGTTTCTTCTGACGTAATTGCAGAAGTGCAAGGGATAAAAAGAGAAAATTTTGTAAAGCAATCCACCACTATCATTACCGCTGTGAGCCCATTAGAACAGGGGAGATTGATGATAAAATCTACAGACACTGAGGTCCATGGACCTTCCACCTGCTGTAAAGGGTGTAGGAGGCCATTCTTACTGGAGCGATCTGACTTAGCCCTAGCGCAAGTAACATAATTGGCGATCCAAGCTGGGACCTCTTTGGTCAGCCCTGCCCAATTGAAGGTTCGCTTAATCAATTCGATGCATTTCTTGTTGCCAGGGTGTCCAACCATGGTAGGATCATGGTGTGCGCAGAATACTTTTGGGCGGAAGGAGGGGGAACCCACACATGAGAATGGAAGTAAATGAGCTTCTCTTCTAAAAAGTATAAGGAGTGTTTGGGACTCGAGTGAGTCAACTGCTTGACCAACTCCACACCCTCAGGGCAGGCCGTTTGAGCGGCTAACACCTGGGCCAATAACAGATCATCAGGAGACAATGCGGCGGAGGAAACAACTGAGGGAACAATCAACAGAATCTGAGTGGCAGGGATCACGGTAACAAGATCCACTTCCTCAGGTTTCAAGGGACAGTGAGCAGGGCTACAGCTTAGAAAGTTGGGAAGGACATTGAGCGCACCTTTAACAAATTCATATTTGCGGTTGAAACTGCACAGGTCCCAATAGGTTTGGGCCTGCTGGTGCGCCAATTTTTGAGGTTTGCAGAAATACAAGAGAGCCTGATGATCCGTGCAAACTGTTAGCTCATGACAAGCACCCTGTAACAGGTATCACCAATGAGTTAAAGCCCATGCAACAGCCACCAGTTCCTTGTTGTAAATGGCCCAATACTGCTCTGTAGTAGTGAATTTTTGGGAAAAATAAGCAACTGGATGTTCAAGACTCTTGTGGTCCTGAAGCAGCACCGCGCCCACTGCTACCAACAAAGCACCACATGCTACAATATATGGTTTAGTGGGATCGGCATGTTTCAAAATGGGAGGAGACATGAACACCTCTTTGATTGATTTGAACGCCTGTTGGCATTTGGGGGTCCAACAAAACGGTACATTTTTCCCAGTGAGGGTATGGAGTGGAGCGGCCAACTGAGAAAGTGCGGGGGAAAATTTTTAAAAAAATGATAGTTCCCAAGAAACTCTGAAGTTGCTTCTGTGTAGTTGGAGTTGGCCATTCTTGGATCGCATCTAATTTGTTGGGAGGGATAGCGACACCTTCTTTGAGAACCAGGTTACCAAGAAATGTGACCTCTTCCTTATAAAACTCACACTTGGAAGCTTTGAGGAACAGCCCTGCTTTATGCAAAGCAAACACCACCGCTTCCAAGTCAATAGTGTGTTGTTTGGGAGTTGGGGAATGAACTAGGATATCATTGATGTATGCAATAGCACAAGAGAACCAAGATCCCCTAACGTGTTGACAATTATTGTTGAAACGTAGCAGGGGCATTTTTCAACCCAAAGGGCATTACGCAAAATTGAAAAATGCCTCGCTTCATCCAGATTGTGGTCAACCATTCCTGTCCTTCTATCACCCAAATTTGGTTGAAAGAATCCACCAGATCCAGTTTCAAAAACACACGGGATTTGGCAATCGCCTGACTGATTGTCTGCTCTAAGGGCAATGGGTAGGGATCTGTAACTGTTATTTTGTTCAGGTGACCATAATCTATGCAAAGAACAGAGTGATCCATCCAATTTTCTTGCAAATACAATAGGGGAGGCGACGGGAGAGGCTTCTTTAAACAACCAACCTTTTTTTAACATATTGTCCAACCAGGTATTGAGTGCAACCTCTTCCTCCGCTGTATGAGGATACAACAGGCAGTTGATGCTCACCAATTCCGTGGTTGTCCAAAATCCACAATCATACCTAGTATGTTTTGGCAGACAGTCTACTTTTTCCATGTCATAGATTCCCCGGTATTGCATTAGGCTTTTGGGGGAAATTGGCCGGAATGCCCGCGGAAGTAACTAAGGTAGTGATAGAGCTGGTCCCTTGTATTTTTTGAGGGTGTTGATCAAAGGGAACTCTCCTTCTGAATCATCATTGGTAAATGACAATGTATTAGACTCTAAATGAATCTTCACATGTTGTTGATGCCATAACCCACACCCAAGATCACCAGGAATACCAAGTTCAGCATGGCTGAAAAACGATTGCAGAAGTTATATTGTGGATTGAGAAGTGTATTGGCCGGTTAATGACATATGAAGACTGGTAAGCAGATGAGGCCACCATTACTGAAAAGCCCACATCCATTTCCAATTTTAATTGATGTGCCAACTCAACACTCATGAAGTTCCCCGCTTCTCTGGTATCCACCAGAGCTTTGAAGGAGACATGATGTGGACCAATACTGATTTTCAAAGGGACAAGGAAATATTCGGAATTCTGTTTATTTGGAGATTTGACTGACTCATGGATGACTGAAGAAATAATGGGTATGTCAGGATTAGGGTCAGGGTTTTTAGCTGGGGCGAAAATTGGAAGTACAAGTGCGGGAGAAATCACTTCTTCTGTCTGGGCTTGAACAGAATCATTCATAGTTAACTCTGGAAACGCAAACTTGGACTTGGGGGTTATGGCAGGGTTGGAACCCAATTCAACTGCTATTCTGGTGTCAGGTGCATTGTCTACATCTTTGTTAGGAAATCCTATCATAAAGTTCCCCTTCTTATGCGGGGAGACATGGCGAGGTAACTCTTTGATAGTAGTTGCAGTGGCATGTATTTGATTTACTGATCCCTGGATGGTAGACCAGGCCACATGATGAGCGGAAAACTGAATCCAAGCTCGCTCTAAAGACTGCCTGAAGCATATTAGTAGATAGGCCCAACGCGGAAGCCAGCTCACAAAAGGTAGAAATCAGAGAAGCCAAACTAGGGGCTTTGGCCATGGTTAGGAGTATTCTGAATAAGTGGTCTGATTGGGACACATGGGGTTTTAAAGCAGCCAATACAACAGCCATCAGGGGAATGGAGTCTCCTTCTTGTGAGGAAGAACGCAAAAGGCTTCTCACCCAATGGTGGGCACCTTCATCCATGGCGTCTAACAACGTGAGACCTTGTTGGGCATGAGATATTGCAGAAGCATTACTGAGTGTGATTGTCGTCTGCATTTATACTTTGGTGAGAGCATCAAGAACCTGATTGGCGATATCTTGGGATGGGATACTTGATACTTTTCCCGGGCTGGAGGAAGTACAAGAAGATGCAGTCTGCACCTCTTGGGTGGCTTAATGAAAGTTTCCCAAAATAGAGTGGATGCTTCTCCCAAAGTTGAAAAGTGACCAAACAAACAACAAACAATAGACAACTGATTGTACGTTCATCTGGTAGAGGGTAACCACTGCGGCGCCCAATTTGAAAGCCAAGGTGGAAGTGGCTGGAAGTAATGGTTGGTCGATTATGTCATGGAAATGGCAGAAGAAGTTTAGACCAGCCTGTCAGTCAGGATGCGTGAGCATCCAGAAAGCAAGCCAGAATGCCAGAGGCATTGCCAACCATACAACTTGATATGGAGCCAGAAATTGTGATATCATGAAGTGGTGGTGTAACAACTGGGTAAGGAGTATCCCAACGACAAACCACACTGAACCCAATCCCGACTCAGTGGTTCTAACTGCATGAGGTGGGATTACTAGGATAGTGTCAACGAGATTTTTGTCTTGAGAGGCCAACTCATTGGGGGTGATAGGGAGATGGATTCTCTCTTTCCACTGTTGTACATAGGGCCATAAGATCCCCATATATTTTTGTCAGAAATTAATAAGAGCGGGGTTTTAAAACCAAAAGTGTTGGACTCGCTGGGCCCAATTGGCGATAGAGGGAGCCATGGTGACCAAAAGAATTGGTAAAGCCCACCCAGAGTGCGGGGTGATGGACCACCAGGGAAATGCCATTTGGGATGCGGTCAAAACAGAAAATAAAGAAAATTTGTTTTTTGGCAAAAATTTATTTGGAAAGGAAAGTAAGAAAATTGACCAACAATTTTCTCAGTGCCATGCAACTGATTAAATAGTGGTTGATTGGGTAGTGACAGGATGGGGTCAGGACCCACAAATTTGGCCTAACCAGCGAATTGTTTGGGAATGGGGGGTTTATTCTTTGGGAACCAACATCACAAAACTCAGTGGCAGGCTGAGTCTCTGTTGGTTTGACCTCAAATGTCCAAACCAGGACTCGACTATGTTTCCAACAATTAGCATGACAGTGTTTGGCCCAACGGGTGACAGGAATCCCCCAAGGCCATCTCTTATAGGGATGGGTCCATTTGGTTGGGAACAGGTTCAGGACAGCCAACCCGCCCATGCTTGGTTGTTTAACTGTTTGTTCAGTCAACAGCAGCACATCAGGCGCAACGCCTGAATTACTATCTGAGGTCTTTGAACCCTCATTGATATCGCCCAATATTTGTTCAACTGGTCTGAAGATTGAATTGGAACTGTCAGGTAATCTGGCCAATATCTCATTCTTCATGCTTTTACAGCCATTTGAATTTTGGGCATCAGCCAGATTGCCAGCCAAATTAGATCTGACCGATTTCAATTTGGTAATCTTGGCACAGATTTCACTAATTTCCTGCAACAGTTCTGCCAAGGTAAGTGTGGGTATTGGGGGTGGGATCCGAAGTGGACGAGCTGTTACCCATCGCTCATCTACTATTTGAGCGAAGTCGCCCTGAGTGATGAGAGGTACCGCCATCCTCTTTGGTGTCTTTTTATATGGTAATGGGAAGATGACCCAATCAAGAGCCAAAGGACGTTCCCCAAGACTTACAAAGCCCATCAGCAGGCGCTCAAGACTAATCTTCTTTCTTTGGTGCCATATTGGGATTATTTGGGGTTATTTGCCAATTACCTCTTTCTTTATTGCTGCTTTCCTCCCTGCTCCAGGGTTTTGTGATTGGCATCTTCTGACATCTCAATTTCCCCTCCCCTAGTCACTTTTTCTCAGGGTTCAGCATCTGCTCAATGAATGTGGTTTCGTGTAAATCTTACCCTTGCAAGCGTCCAATTGCATATCAATTTGATGGGCTGTTTATTGCTACCATGATCCATCCTCCCTCCCCCAAGAGGCGACATAGGCGGAATCATCCCCATACTGAGGACAATCAATAAAAATAAAAAAAACTAAAAATATATTGGCTTTTTTTATTTATGTGGTTTATAATTTTTTTTCCCAATATCTTTTATCAATTTTTTTATCTTTATTCTTCTTTTTTACTATGGGACTTGACCTTGTTTTAGTTCAGAGGTCCTTCTTTTACCCCAAACTGGGTCCTGAGTACTTAAACCTACCAGTTTTCCATGGTTCAGAGGTCCTTTTTTTAGAACTTAACCATCTAGATTGGTTCAGAGGTCCTTTTTTGGACTTGACCTAATCATCAGGAAATGACTGACTTAATGGTTCATTGGTCCTTTGGAAACTCTTTTTTTTTCTTCAATCCAATGCTTTAGATACTTAGTGTGGACTCAATTTACAACTCTTCCATCCAAGAGATTCTTGATGGAGTAAGCATCAGTTGAAATCTTGGTGATTACTTCAAATGGACCCAACCATAATGCATCTAATTTGTTTCTTCATCCAAAACCATGTGTATCGCAATAGGCGACTCTTTCCCCTATTTGATATTCTTTTAATGCTGGTCAGTTCTTATCACCTGTCAATTTCGCTCATATCTTTTTTCAAGGTTGTATCAAATGCTTACATTTTCATATCAATCAGGATACTTGTCAGTCGGTTCAAGTATTGCTTGATACTCATCCCTGATGTAGGTTCTACTACCAATTATAATATTTGTGGCAACGCGGCCTTTCAGCTGTATATTAATTTAAATGGCGTTTTTTCCGTCGCTGTATGGTTACTAATGTTGTAGGCAAATGTCACCAAACTCAGGTATGTTCCCCATGCAGAAGTTCTCCCTGCGACTAGCTTCCTCAGCATCTCGGCCAGCGTTCCATTGACCCATTCTACCAGTCCATTCATCTCTGGCGCGGTAGGGTACTAGCACGACTCCTCAGATCCCCATTATTTCATTTAACCTCAGTAATCACATGAGATGTGAAGTTGGTCCCATTGTCGCTCAGCAGGACTTGTGGACAACCATGCCAGTATACTACTTGATCCAGGATGAATCTCGCAGTACTGGTAGAGTCTACTCTGGTTAGGGCCTTTGTTTCAACCCATCTCATCAGATGGTCAATGGCAACTATAATGTACTTGACTTCCCCTATGCTCATCGCCAGTGGTCCCATCACATCAATGGACACTGTGTGCCAGGTGAATCCAGGGCGGACCAGTTGGTATCCAGTTGTGTTCTTGTGTGGTTTGTGCAGCTGGCACTCCACGCAACAAGCCAGATGATCTGCGACATCATAGTTGATTGATTCCCAGTAATAATACTAGTGAATATGGTTGGTTGTTTTCCTCAGGCCTCTTTGCCTGACAACCTTGTGAGCTGCTTGTACTATTGCTGCTCTTTCCGATGGTTTTTGGGAATAATAACTGCTTCCTGTTGATCATCTTGAATACTTGTCCATTCATAGTCTTGGTGTTTTCCATCGCTTTTCAAAGTGCACCTTAGATTTCTCAAGGCTTGTCCCCAATTCTTCCTTTGACCATTCTCTGAAATATCTCATCAGCTTGCGGGTATACCAACTGGACTATTGGCAACTACAATAAGCCATCCACATTCTGGTGAGAAGCCCCCTCGGTGGACTATCTCATAATCATAAGCCTGAAGCTTAAGTGCCCATCAGGCCAGTTGTCCTTCCAGTTCTCTTAGATTGTGTAGCCAACACAATGAAGAGTGTTCCATCACCACCTTAAAGTGCGTTCCATGGATGTACACCCAAAACTGCTTGCATGCATATATGACTGCAAGGCATTCCCACTCAGTCACAGTGTAGTTCCTATCAGTGGCTGAGAGTGTCCAGCTCACATATGCCACCAGATGTTCGTCCCCAAGTTCGTCTACTTGGCTCAGTATGGCGCCAATCGCTGTCACCAAAGCATCAGTTTGAATGATAAACTCCCAATCAAAATTTGGATATTTCAGAATTGGCGAATCTATCAAATACTAGCATAACTCATCAAAGGAGTCCTGGGCCTCTTCATTCCATACAAATCCTTTTTTTGGATCCTTTAATAAATGAAATAAATGCTCGGCTATTTGGGCAAAGTTCCTAATAAATCTTCTATAGTATCCAACCATCCCAAGGAACACTTGGATGTCTTGGACACTCTTCAGCACAGCCATCCATTCTATGGCTGCTATCTTCTGGGTTTGTAGCTGCAATCCACTGGAGTTGATTTCAAATCCCAGCTATCCCAACTCTTTCTTAAAGAAGTGGCACTTCCTTGGCTTGACCTTCAGGTTAGCCGCAGACAGTTGCTTAAATACTTCTTCCAAGTGGTGTAGGTGATCAGTAAACGTCCTACTGAACACGTTTATAATGTCCAGATATATCAGGATGCACAACAACTTCAAGTCACTCAGTATAGCATCCATGGCCCTCTGAAACGTTGCAGGCGCATTACATAGACCCTGGTGCATCCTTATCGTTTGGTATAGCCCCTGCGCAGTAATAATCGCACATTTTTCCTGGTCTTCCTTTGGCAAGTCAATCTGTCAATATCCTGAGATCAGATCCATCATTGAGAAATACTTTGCTTCTCCTAAACGATCTAGTGCATTTTCAATCCTCAGTAGGGGATACAAATCCTTCTTCATAATTTTATTCAGCCTTCAGTAGTCAATCACCACCTGGTTGGATCCATCCTTCTTCTTCATGATCAGAATCAGACTCGCCCAGGGACTTGATGGTGGAACTAGAAGCCCATGCTTTACTAGTGTGCTGATTTCATCCTCCACTACTGCTTCAGCAGCTTTCAATCATCAGATTGGTCTCATCTTGATTAACAAATTATTCCCTGTGTCGACCTTGTAGATCACATCTCATGCACATTCCAAATTGTGGTTGTCCTGAATGAACACTTCCTGATACTTTTCAAATAGTTCAAGAACCTCCTCTTGCTGGCCTTCTGATAGATCAGCAAGCTTCTCTCGATCAACCAATAGATTGATACTTTCAGTTACACCAGCTGGTAATCCCATTTTGTCAAGAGTCCCAAAATCGTGGAATCTTCTCAATTCAGCCATTGGGATCATATGAACAAATGCAATGATCTGATTCCTCTTAATCTTCATTGGTTTCTCACTTAAATTTTCCAGGAGAACTCAAATTTCTCCATGGCCCAGCATTATTATCCCAGGAGCCACCCATAGCTCCACTCTGGACTTCTTCCAGAGGCTTTCAACCTCCCCATACAACAGCTCAGGAATCTCTAATGTCAACCCCATGTTGACTATCATCTGCGATCTGTCTGGTATGGTCCTCTCATTCTTAATCCTTAGTGGAATTCCTCAGTTCTCTAGAATTTCTGCTGGCATCTCGCATCACTTTCTATCAACTAATTGGTATTAGACTGGGATAATTCCATCATTGTATATCAGATTAATGAAGTTGTTTCTCCAATTTTATGGAGCTTCACCATCCTTCTGGTATACCAATGGTAACGTCTGACCCAATATGGTCAACATATTACCCTTGAAGTTACATTTAACTCCATATTTTCATAGAAACTCCATTCTAATCAGAATGTCATAGTCTTGATTAACCAAAACTATTGCTGGCGCAGATACCACCAATGACCTGAATCATAGTGGCAATGCACTATACACTCCACAGGAGACAGTGGTGTTCATCCCAGATGTCCTGTATTCTTTCTTGTGTTCCAAGTCCAGCAAGATCTTCATCCTCTTTACCAGCTTAGTCAAGAAAATATTGATGGGTGCTCTGCTGTTGAAAATCGCCCTCACCATCACTTGATTCACTTGTATGTCTATATATGTACACTTGGTGTACTGTAATATAGTGTTTACTGAGTGAATGGCGGATTATTAGCCAAATCTAGGGTGTGAATAATTTGTGCCAATAAATCAGGAAACAATTCCTTTATCATGCTGAGGAGGATTGACAAATTAGCTTATCTAATCAGACGTCATATAATTCTTCTGGATTATCAGTGGTTTGAATCTTATCTTTCAGTTGTCAGGCGTATGGCCAGGCAACTTCCTTGATTATCTTGGGGTCGATTCTCTTCACCCCAGCTCTGGTCACTGCATTTACATTCATATTGACCATTTGATAAGCTGATCCTGCTCGTCATCTACAAACAGATTGCTAATGTCTATTTCTTCATTCATGATTCTGAGAGAAACAGGTTTCTCCGCCGCTCTAGACTGTCCTGGTCTAGGCAGTGGGCCCTTTACCTGAATCTTTGGTGGCTGCTGTCTCTTTGGCCTGAAACATGCCAATCTGATCCTTCAGCTTTTTGCAGTGTATGGCAAAATGTCCTTTCCCGCCACACTGATAGCAAACCTTTTCTTTCTTGCTTAACTGTCTGAATTCTTTGGGCTTATTTCCCAGAACAGTTCAGTTGGTAGCCTCCTTTGCTTTTTGTTTCCCTTCGTGGGATTCAGATTTCATACCAGATTTGACTTGAAGCTTCTATTTGTGGCATTGAACGTCGCTCCCAAAATCTTCAGGTTGTCTACCATTTGTGAGGTAGTTATCTCCATCGCAAACATGGAAGACATCATTTGATGCAAATTGTGATAGGGCTGAAGGGCCACTTGCAAAGCGATTCTAGCATCAATGTCATCCAATACTTTTGCTTCAACCAGGAACTGCGACTCCTGGTAAAAGCAATTTTCAAAGCTAGCAAGATACTCATCTTTATGGAACTGAATTCCCATAAATTCTTGCTTGCATTTTGACATGCAGGTTGGACTCTCAAACTCCTTCATTATGGCCGCCTTTGCCTCAGCATATGACCAGCTATCCCCCTCCAGGTGAGGTAACACTAGGTTTTGACAGTCAGTGTTCAGGAAGTTCATGACCATTAACGCCTTTTGACAATCTCCATAGCCATTCATAGTCATGTTGAACAGTCAGAAAAGTGCAGGGGCGTTATCCTGATGGAAGGTTGGCAATTTTGGCATTGCTCTAAATTCCTCTGAGCCATTTTGGGCTGATTCTCTCAGTTCAGCTACTCAGCTAACTTGTGGAGTGACTTCAGGCGTCATCTCCAAAATGGCATTAAAGGTGGGTGGCATATTTCTTGGGGTATTTGACTTCCCAAGTATTGTGTGAAGACTTCTCCCTTCAGCATTGCTAGCCATATTGGGCTCACAAGCACATCTGTGAGCTTTCAAGTCCTCCACTTCTTTGATCAATTTCTCAATATCTGCACCAAACTTTCTTAAATGAACACAATCCGCTTCTTGCTCCATTTTTGGGAATAGGACCACTTGAACGAGGTCTCCTTCTTTCTTCTTCAATGAGTTTACTTTGCCAATTAACTCATTCCCAAAGTTGGCTACATTTTCTACTCCTTTCTCCACCTTGGCGACTCATTCTTCCAAGGCCGCGAACTCCCAATGGTCCACTGAGTTTAAGGCATTCTGATTCACAGTGGATTTCTTGGTCCACAGCTTTCATATTTCTTCTTTATATGACATTATAATAGATTCTTTACTCAACTACCCCTGTAGTGAGCACCAACATGTAAAAATTTGCTTAAGTGGTTGATTATTGGCTGTCAACCCAGTAAACTTTTTACTGCTAGTTTGATTTCCTCATGCATTTCATCACATTGTATAGAATGTATTAATCAATAATAGTATGGAGACTATTATCCATAGTTGATATTGAACTATTACTAGGCCCAACGCTTTGGCCAGTACTTCCAATTAAATACTCTGTAAGTCATACTTGTAGGGATTTGTTCCCTATATTCTTGTCCACCCAATCTTCATTAAGATACCCTGGTGACAGTCTCTCTCTGCCCAACACACAGTCAGCAGCTATCCCTGATTGTGGTTCCTTCATCTCTAGATCCCTTCTTGGATCTTTACTCTTCTCTCTGAGAGTCTTCCAATTATTGCCTTCTGCAATAATATCCTTGAGATAGAACGACACAATAGAAGCTGATAGTCTAACTATACACCAAATTGATTATATTACTGTAAAGTACTAGTTATCTTCAAACTAAGCTTTCTATTCTGGGTTTTTTATTATAATAAATCCTAGGGAATTATATAGTAGGGGATTCAGCTATCTAACCCTCAGTTGACGCCGCTTCAATGAAACAGCAGCTGTTGCCATTGAATCACCCTTCCTCATCTTGGCAGCGATGGTCTTCCCCATCCTGGCTAGGATTCTGTCATTGGATATCCTTGAGACCTCAAATGGAAAGAGTCAGAAAATGTGTCCCTAACATTTTCCTCTTGATCTAAGCAATCCAACCATAATTGGCTAGTGACCTGCTTAGGTAATGGGACTTATTGCCCATTATGGCAGGTCACTTCACCAACTGATTGATTTGCTAGTTGCAGGTGGCATCACTTGCCTCACAACTTGCTACTTACATTCCCAAACATTTGGTGATGAAACTTAACCAATCCCAATTGGTACACCTGATAGTTAAGCACTATAAGATGCCCCTATTTCGTCAGCCACTCCACCAGATTAGATCTTAGGTATTCATCCAGATTGATCCCCAATGGATATGACCAGGTGAATATCCCAAAATCCCCCAAATGTAGTTCCTCTGAAACTCAGGCCAACCAATTTCTGATTTACTTTGCCTTAGAGAATTTTCCCCTAGTGATACCAGGTAATCTAGCAGGCTGGGAATATAGGCAAAAATCCCAACATCCCCCTACCCAAATCTTCCTTTTTAACTCCATATCATTAACTATATAATGATAAGAGGGTAAGAGGAATTTATGTTTGTTTAGCCAGAACAGGTTTCAAACCTGTTATAGAATTTTTGCCTCACCTTAGCTTATTTTTTTAAATTCCATACTTTATTAAAAATGATTCACATTTTACTTTATGGTAAAAAACTTAAGTGCATGATATATACCTCATGGCTGAAGGTTTTTAGTTACTTTTTTAACATTTTATCTACTGTCACAATTTTGATATGACTGGACAATAATCTTGGGACAGCCGTGCAGAATCTGCCAACATAGTATCAGTTACGAATATTCGAGTGCCTTGAGATGAGGTGATATTGAGATATAATGGATCTTATTGGATATATGATTTTATTGGATCACCTCTATATAAGGCAATAAGGCGATGTTGATATTCAATGAATATGAAGCAAATCACCTACAAATAGGATGACAGCAGATTAAGAATAATGAGCCAAATTTGAGAAAATTTGGCAGAATAGAATAACCCAAGCAATGAGAAATAGTATTGCCTAAAGCTGATGTATATAAGCAAAATGGGCAATTAAAAGAGGTAGGTTTTTTAGTGCAAATGAGATGGGACAGCAAAGATGCTGTATTTATAAAAAATAATAAATAAAAGAACCAGTTGGGGCAATTGCTCCTATTTTTGATATATTTTCAAGTGCATCTGAAGGACTGACAATCTCCACATTATCTGTCCGTTGCTCAGAGGGCTCAACCTGTGCAAATAGCTTGACAGATCCTAACAATTCCATCCAAAATTACATCTACTGTTATGATATGATACTATCATTGTGATTTGTCATCTAACTTCTAAAAGAATAATACCTGAGATGGTTAGATTTCATAAGTAATGGTTGGATTAGCCTAACTAAAGCTATGCATGACAGCAGAAAATAAGCTGATAAATTAAAATTTACTTGATAAAGATTAAAATTAGGTAGTGTTTGGTTGTATTGGTTTAGAAAATCATTTTATAAACAAAATCATTATAAATGCATGTTTATTTTACCCTCTACTCCTAAACTACTTACCAACCTCAAACAAACTTGACATAAATAGTTTATAATATATATATATATATAATTGTTCATTTGATTTGATTAATCCAATTTTCAGGTATGAGGTTGGTAGTTTTTAATTTATTTAGTTTGTATTATTTAGTTGATTTTATTAATCAATTATATGGCAAACTTTCAGATATCTATATTACCTCAATTATATCTGGTTAATTTTATTGGTCAATATATTTTAGATTTACTGATCACTATCTACTTTAATTCATTTTATTAAATCTGGTTGCTTTTTGTCCATTCCAAGGTTGACTTTCCCCAAATAAACTTAAATTTAGATTTAAATTTAGATCAAAAAGCATTTATTATTCAAATTATGCAATCATTATGGCCATCTACAATAATTTATTTTTTTTAAATTATAGCTGATTTCATTGGTCATTTATATATTAAATTTACTGATTGCCATCTACAATTTATACATTTTATTTTTCTAGTTGATTTAATTTGACAAAATATACAAAATGATAGCCTTTTTTAATGATTTAAGCTTGTCATGCTATGATCAAATACTTTCCTGAATTTTGAACATACCCCCAGCCATGGGACATATATGTCATAATTAAATTTAAGTGAAAATTTTTTTGGGAAAAAAGAACCTCCTAAAAAAATTAAAAAAAGTATGAAATAACTAAGAAATTATGCCTCCTCTATAAAACCCTTTTTGAAGTTGGCACCATATTTTAAACTGAATTATAAAGTTTTGTTCATAAATACAAATTATATCTTATGTCTGGATTGGGTCCAAGTGTAAACTATAAGCAACTTAGAATATATAATACTGAGTATATAAATTATAAATACCTATTATAAGTCAGTTAAAATATGGCACTGACTTCAAAAAGGGTTTTATTGAGTAGGCTTAATTTCTCAATTATTCTATACTTTTTAGAGCTTTTTTTAAAGGAGGCACTTTTTTCCCAAAATTTTTTTTGAGAAGGGTCTAATTTCCCAAAAAAATTTACCCCAGCATTTTCCCCTAAAAATTAGTGCATTTTTAAAAGTGGCTTTTTTCCTACTTTTTTAAATATTACTATCTCTATATATTGTTTTTGACCCCTTACTATTTCTCTATAAAATTAAAACTTATTGTATATCTATTATTTATATTATCCTATAAACAAATATACTAACATTTTATTTTACTTAATTTAGTTGATTTTATTGGTCAAATTATACTAAATTTACTGATCACCATTTACATAACTTCATTTTATTAAATTTAGATGATTTTATTAGTCAACGTATGCCAAATTTACTGATCGCCATCTATAGTAATTCCTTTTATTAGATTTACTTGTTTTTATTAGTCAATCTATGTAAATTTATTGATCGCTATCTAAAATAATTCATTATATCAAATTTAGATGAGTTTATTGGTCAACTTATGCAAAAACAATAGCCATCTATAATGATTTAAGCTCGTCCTGCTATGAGCTCATGCTGACTGAATTTTGAACATACCCTAGCCATAGGACATCAAAAGTGCTTCGAAGCTTCGCTTCACCGATGCCGGAAAAAGTTTATCCGGAGCTGTATTAGTCCCTCAAGTTTCCATCGCTTCCGAGCCCATTTGATATATTTGCTAAATTAATGGACAGATACTTGCCCAATACTTACAAAAGTAAAATGGGACCTAAGTTGGAGCATCCTCGATTTTTGGAGAAGATGATCATCCAAATCGGACAGTATTTTCAGAGTTATGCGCGAACAAACAGAAAAAAGAAAAAAAACATACAGGTCGAATTGATAACCTTTTTCAAAGTCGAATAAAAAGTAGAGGGGGCGATTTACAGTCGATTCGGCCGAATCCATCTTAGATTATGGTTACAGGTATACGCAACTACACCCGGTACTTGGCTTGGCAAACTCATTAAACCTATCGAATCAGCCGAATAACACCAAATTGCTTAGCAAAATCTATTGAACCTATCGAATAAACCTAATAACCATCAAACTGCATAGTCAATGAACCTATCAAATTAACGAATATAACAAATCGCTATCCAAAGTGATATATCGATTCTCATTAAAATCATATGAATTGACTGCTATACTGTACCGTTGATTGACACTATCTATCGCGTTATATTAAAAGCTGTCAGTTTAAATTAGTTGCTGTTTCATCTGTTAACTACGGCATTTGAGTCGGGGTTATTTACTGATCATTTATTGGTTAGATTAGTAGGGAGAAAAGTCTAACGCTTTCTAAACGAATTCAACACGCCCAGACCATATTGAGAAAGGATCTAAACTGGTTACTTTTGAAATTCAAATTGAAAAAATATGAATAGTGGCTTTTGAGATTTACTAAAGGCAGACGCTCATAGTCTTTGTAAAATACCCTTATAGACTGGCAGACAATTTATGGCTAAGGTTAAGGTTTGGCCCATTGAACAAATTTTGTCACCACATCTCAACGAGTTCAATAATTTTGCACTTATTGTTCTGAATCAGCCCATAGATTGCAATTGCCCTATTTTTAAACGCATATTTACCGAAGGTATGTTTTGCTCTTGATTGTATTTTTCTTTTTATTTGCTTTACTTTTTCTTTTTTTATCTAGTCTATTTTTTGAGGGTTTAAGCATACCCCAATTTTTCATTTTAAAGAGCTATGTAAATTTTTTAAACCCAGCTTTTACTTCAAATCATGCTTTTATAATAGTTTTTGCTCATCTATTAAACTCTTTTTATAGTTTTTTTTAATTTTTTTAAAATGTTTTTAATTTAACAATTAAGTAATTCCAAAGAAAGTTCCATTTCTATCATTAATTTTTTTAAAAACGCTAGAAAGATTTGTTTGTGATGCTTCTACTTATCAGTATTCAACTTGATTTTAGCCAAATTTCGTGTTTGCGCAGATGGTGGAGCGAATCAGCTTTATCATGCTTTTGCTTCTGATCCCAGTAAATCTCGCGTAACCAACTTTTATTCTGAGACAAAAAGGTACCGGAAGGAAAAAACATACTTAAAACTAGTTTTCTGCCAGATTATATATGTGGGATTTGGATTCGCTCCTTCCTGAAATCGAAGAATATTATAAAAGCAAGGTGCGTACAATATTGAATGTTTTGATTAAGCCTTGGAAGTATCTGTATTGTGATTTTTAAAGCATCTGTAACTTTTGTTTTAAGTTTAAACGAGCCATATAAAAGTTGCCAACACTAGGGGGTACCAATCAAACACATCCAAGATCAAGACTCAACCGATCTTATGAAATCGTTTCAACTGATTTGTTACCTGGAGTCACAATGACTCCAAGTAAAAAGGTATAAGAGTTTGATTTTTAAGCTTATATTTGACTAGCCATTCGACATAATCATTTATGGGGGTATTGGTGGTAGGTTTGACCATAGCCTTGCCGCAATCCAATTTTTGTATGGCATCCAAGACCGAGTGGCGGTGATATACAGCCCTCAGAATGTCACGATTTTGCTTGAATCTGGAGTTCGACACGAGATTTACCTAAATGACGAGGTTCAGGGTAATGCTTGCGGCCTTTTGCCAATAGGTGGTCGCGTGACAAGATGTTTCACTTCAGGGTTTCGTTGGGACTTAAGTAACACATTAGTCATGCTAATACTGATCTGGTTTTTTAACAGATGATAAAGAACTTGAATTTGGAGGTTTGGTATCCTCCTCGAATATAGCCGATTACAAAACGCTTGTAGTTGATTTAACTAAAAGCAACGTTGGTTTGGCAAAAACAATCCCATTGGTGTTTACTATTGAGATAATCTGAAGTACCCATAAATTGTGATGTTTCATTATATACTCAAGGTATATACATCAAAGCAACATTGAATGGAATATCTAATTTAAAATTTATAAGAATGTTCAAATATAGGATTTAATTAGCAATATTATTTTTTAATATCTGTTTGTTTCAATTCTAGGGGCTATGACGAGTCTAATTGGCTAGATTGTCTTTAACATAATTAGGATCTGTCTGAAGCTCCATTTGTATATATCTTATTTTTACAACTATTATAAAAATGATTATTTTTCATAAGGTATATTTTACTAGCTGAAAAGCCGTTGTAAACCTGGGTGGCGAGCATATTTTGAGAATATTTTGGTTGGCAGTTTGGTGTTATTTGGTTGATTTGATAGGACAATGGTTTTGCTAAGTGGTTGGTGATTTGATAGGTTCAATGGTTTCATTTTAAATTTAATTTTAGTTTGAGCTCATGAGCTCTGAGTTGCTTTATAAATTGCCAAACTTGGCATTAGGGTTATTAGCAGGGTCATGTACTTCCAGTTGGGCCCACTCATATTGATTGGCTGAGTGGTATATTGTCTTGATTTCTGTATTGACATCATAATGATAGTTGCCCAGTTTTACCACAATTTCTGTGCGCTGATTGGCTGGGAACTCTAAATCAGTACCATAATTTTAAATTAATAATAAAAGTTGATTTGGAGCTATCAATCTGTCAATGTCAGAATTAAGTTTATCCACTGATATCAGTCAGTCAGTGAATGTGTTTTATTAAGTAGATAGTTTAAGACTATAAAAGCTATCATTTTTGCCACTCAGATTAACAGCTTTGCTGTTGCCCTTGTAGTCTATAAGCTAACTTTTTAACTGTAATATTATAACTCAGAGCAACACTCTAAGGTCCAAAATACTTATGATAGTAGGCTATAATAGAGTATAATACCATAAAGCCTATCATTTGTACTACTCAGACTAATAGCTATGCTGTTGCCCTTGTGGCTTGTGAACTAACACTTTACTATAATATCATAAACTCAAAGCAGCACTCTAAGGTCCAAAATATTTATGATGGTATGCTATAATATAGTATAATATCATAAAGCCTATCATTTGTACTACTCATACTAACAGTTATGCTACTGCCCTTGAGGCCAGAAAATGACTTTTGTACTGAAAAATCTAACTCAGAGCAGTGGTCTAAGGTTCAAAATACTTATGATGCTATAGTATAATATAGTATAATGCTATGAAGCCTTCATTTGTGCCACTCAGACTAACAGCTTTGCTGTTACCCTTGTGGCTGAAGAAATATTAGTATAACTCTAAATAAAAACTCTATAATATAATTAAGCTTACAAACTTAAGCAAACTGAGCTAAACCAATAATTGCAAGTGCCTTAGTGCAGATTAATTTTAGTTAACCAAGGCTATTATTTTAGTTGAAGTTTAGTAGAAATCAGATGGATAGTTATTGGTTGTTCAACCATTAAAAGAGCAAACAGTTTTTTATAGTCATAATAGAATAAAAGCAATAATAGTTGAATTTTATAGTATTGATAATGATTAATTATTTAGAATATTAAAATCTAAAGAAAACTAAGCAATTTTTAATTTGGCACCAAACTATCAATGTTTAAAATATGCAATAAATATTATATTATATTAAAGTAGATCAAGTGAAAAAAAGCATAACTTACTATAAATATATATTAGCAAATGCTTAGGATGATAACAGTTTATGATGAAATTAAAATCAACAAAATTATGGGACCATCTAGTACTAAAAAGATCAACAAAATTATTACCTTATATAAAATTGAGCAGAATATAGAAACTTACCCTGATGATATTAGTACATATGGATAATTATGATAGTTTATGCTGAAATTAAAAACTATAAAAATTATTTAGAATATTATAAGAAGCAAGCCTCACCTTAAAAGATGCTTACAAACATTTCAGATGATTACAGATGATCATATTGGAAACAAACATCTAGTGAAAATAAGTATAATCATAAAAAGCTTATCTTGAAAAGATAAAAAATTTGAAAAGATACTGGTGAACAATTCAGATCTCAGAGGGTCATATTTGAAACAAATTTTTAGTAACTTTATTACATTAATAGCTATAGTTAGTTAAAAGTAGAGCAATTAAAAAGATTACCTTAAAATATCAATACCATAAAGCAATTTTAAGAATATCATGCTGAGATCAAACTTCTAATAATGCTATTAATTAAAAAATACTTTAACTGGTAAACTACTGAAAACAAAAACTAGTGAATATGTTTCCTAAATTACTAAAAACTATTAAAATGCTAACCTTTGTAATAAAATTATAAATCTGCAATTTAAACAGAAATAATGAAACAATTAACTAGTAAATGGTTTTTTTATATAACCAAAAACTATTAACAAAGTGCTTACCTTTATGTTAAAATCAATTCTACAATTTAAAAAGTAATTGAGCTGGGTTGACCTTGGGACAAATATACCACACTGAGATAATTTTTCAATTTAAATGAGGACAATATAAACAACTTCAAGTATATATTTTCTTAATAACCAAAAACTATTATAGTGCTTACCTTTGCATTAAAATTATAAATTTGCAATTTAAATGAGCATCAATTGTTAAAAATATTAATGACTTTGCTGCTTGCTCACAAAATCTAACCCCTAAAAATTAATAACTGCACAGGTTTGATGTTATGCAAACCTTGCGTTGTCTGATGATATATATGTATAAAATTGATAATAGTATGAAAACTATTATTATTAGTTGAATAGATCACTAATGTTAGGTCTAATGCTTGACCAGTATCCCTCCTTAAAACAAACTAGATGTCCTCTGTAGGGATTTATTCCCTTATCCACCTAACTTGATCCATGCTCAGATCCTAGTTTATGACCTTTCTTCTGGTGACACACAGTTTACAGCAATTTTCATCTCATCACAACTTCTCTTCTCAGAATCTTTAATTTTACTCTTTGACCTTCTAAAGAGTTCCCAATTAAAGCACACAGCAATAATTTCCTTGAAGATAAATAGAATAATAATGAATTCTGCTAAAATATAAGTTTTTTCTGCTAGTTGATGGTTTTTTATTAAGTGAAATCTCAGAAGATTTATAGAGGGAATTTGGTGCCTAACCCTAAGTTGGCACCTCAGTGATGAAATAACAGCCATTGCCATTGAATTACCCTTTGTCATCTCATCAGCAATGGTCTTCCCCATCCTGGTTAGGATTCCATCATTGGACATCCTCAAGTCCTAAAATGGAAAGAGTCAGAAAATGTGTCCCTAACGGTTTCTACTTAATCCCAGTAAACTCACCATATTTGGCAAGTGACCTGCTTAGGTAATGGTACTTGTTACTCATTAAGGTAGGTAATAAACCAACTGATCAATTTTCTAGTTGCAGGAAGCATCACTCACCTCACATCTTGCTCCTTAAATTTCCAATTGGTCAGTGATGAAACCTGATTGATCCCAATTGGTACAACTGATAGTTAATTATTAATCAAATAACAGATGCCTCAATTTTATCAGCAACTCTGCCCAATGAGATCTTATGCATTAACCCAGATCAATCCCAAATGATCTGAACCAGGCAAATTACCTAAAATCCCCCAAACATTGTTAACCCAAAATTGGGGTCAACCAATATCCAAATTACTCGCAATAAGGAATTATCCCCTAGCAGCCCATGGTAATCTAGATGCCTGGGGATGTGGGCAAAAATTTCAACACATCCCCCTCTTGCCTAGATTTCCAGCAAGAATAGGATTGGGATAGAAGAATACTGCTTTAGACACTAGGTCAAATACTTCTTGGGTTCAAGCAGAGTATGGTCAATCAATACTCAACACTGCTCAGGATGTCCTTCAGCATGTGGCTCTCTTCCTCTTCCTCCTCACTACCACCTACTCAGAGTGCAATCCCCACAACCTTCTGTCATTCAGGGTGATTAGTTTACTTGTGATGATATTAATCCTGGAATCCAGTTTCCCTCCATCAGGGCATATGACCTGCTGTCATATTCAGTATTATTGGTCCAACATCCTTGATTTTCTGATTTTCCTCCTCATCCTTGATAGGATAGTCTTGCCATCAATGTTTGTTTTGTGGTGCAATTAAGAATACTCATTTATATTCACTCTTGTTATCTTCTCATAATAATTTATTAGCTCATATCATTCTTAATTCTTCTCTGAAGAGCTTATTTCATTAATTTTGAGATCAATAACCCCAAAAATTAGAGCTTAATTGATTTCAGAGTACATAATGTTGACTACCATAAAAGTCTGACATCCCCTCTTGTGTAGCTCATATATCAAATTCAGAGTCTTGGTACCAATAACTGCTTGATAGCATGGCTGATAAAGTTGGTCAGCTCTTCCAACTGATGAGTCAATTTGTGTGATGGAAAACTTTTCTATGGTCATCCCAGGACTCATACTTCCAGTCAAATACCTACAGCCAGTTCTTCCATGAAATTGCCAGAAATGGTATCCAATCCTGACAAAAAAGGTTAGCAATTGTCTCAAAAACTCATGACCAATTCTTTCTCTGTCATTGATTCCTGAGTTAGACTTCAAATCTCCCTGGATTCAGCTCCATTGCAGATACTCCTACAATCATTGTTGAACCTTCAGAAACAATGCCCTCTACTCTCAATCAATCATTCCTCACCAGATCAGACTTTTTTCCAGTGTTCCTTTTCTGACTTGGACAGTATTACAAACCAGCTGTTCTGTCAACTGAACTGTTTATTAAAAACCACAAACATTTTGAACTCCCATATGCAAAATTAAGTACCCAATTAACTGAGGCTCTATCTATACCTCTAAACCCCTCTAATCTTGAAAACATTCTAGATTGAGACAAAGCAGCCTATGATCTTCACTTTTCAGGACAAGTTCTTTGACGTTGGGCCATAAAGCTTCCCGCCTCTTCTGGATTTCATTGCTCCTTCTGCTTTTGCTTCCAAGAAGCTCATAGTCATCATCTGCAGGATGCCATTCACTCCCTGCATGACTATCTCATTTCTGGTGCATCCCATTGGTACTTACCCTAATGGATTTGATTGAGGCATGATTTGGCAACCCATACCTAGTATCCCTTGCTTGATGCCAGCCCATATGTCCAACGTTCTTGATGAAGTCCATTGGCAAGTGCTCAAGGCCAATCTTTCAGCTCCAGTGCTATATTAGGATTACTTGGGGTTATTTTCTGACTGCCTCTTCTTGTTCAGTTGCTTCCCTCCATGATCTGGGGTATTGCATTTGGCAAGTAATGATATTTTCATTTACCTTCCCCTAGTTGCATTCTCCCAAGATCCACCTCCACTCAGCAAACTTGGCTTCAGGTAGGTCTAACCCTTGCTAGCATCTGATCTCACATAGATTTTGACAGTTTATTTACTCCTACTGCAATCCATCCTCCCTCCCCCTAAGAGGTTACATAGGCAGAATCATCCCCAAGTCAAGGATAACCAATAAAAATTATAAAAATATATATTTTTTCTAAACTTTTTTTTCTATTTTTTTCCACTACATTTTTATCAATCTTTTATATTTTTCTTCAATTTATATGGGACTTGACCTTCATTTGGTTCAGCGGTCCATCTTTTTTATTTATTCCCCCAAACTTGTTCCTAGGTATACTTAGACCTACCAGTTTTCTATGGTTCAGAGGTCTTATTATTTAAGACTTAACCATCTAGTTTGGTTCAGCGGTCCTTTTTTTGAACTTAAATTAAATCATCAGGATATAACCATTTTAATGGTTCAGCAGTCCTTTGGGGATACTTTTCTTTATTATTTTTTTCATTGATCCATCACTTTAAGTACTTGGCATGGACTCAATTACTTTCTTTCCATCCAAGAGGTTCTTGATGGTATAGGCATTTATCACCATTTTAGTGATTATTTTAAATGGACCCAACCACAACACATAATTTGTTTCTTCTCCCAAAAATCATGAGTATCACAATAGGCAAATATTTCATCTATTCAGCATTCTGATAAGGCCAGTCAGTTCTTATTATCCGTCATATTTTGCTCTGATCCTTTTCTTTAAGGTTGTATTGAATTCTTGTGATTGCATTTTGATCATAATATTCAACAATTGGTTTGGGTACTGCTTGGCACTCATCCCCAAAAATTGGTTCTACCACTGAATATAAAATTGGTGGCAATGAGGTCTTCCTTTCATATAGCACTTAAATGATGTTTTTTCTGTTGTGTATGATGACTTATATTATATGAAAATGTCACCAAACTAAGGTAAATTTCCCACATGGAAGTTCTCCCTGCAACCAGCTTCCTTAGCATTGTGGCCAGTATCCCATTGACCCATTCTACCAGTCAGTTCATCTCTGACTGGTAATGTACTGATACAACTCTTCAGATCCCCATTATTTTGTTTAATTGCTGGATACCATGAGATGTAAAATTCATTCCATTATCACTCAACAAGACCTGCGGGCATCCATGTTGATATACTACTTGATCCAGGATAAACTTTGCAGTGGTTTTAGCATCTACTTTTTCCAGGGCCTTCATCTTGACCCATCTCATCAGATGGTCAATCACAATTATGAAAGTATTTGACTATCCCGGTACTTATGGTTAATGGTTCCATCATGTTGGTGGACACCATATGCCAAGCAAATCCAGGGCGGACCAGTCAGTATCTAGCCATGTTCTTGTGTGGCTTATGCAACTGATACTCCACACAACAAGCCAGATAATCCGCTACATCATAGTTGATGGACTCCCACTAATAGTAATGGTTAATATCATTAGTTATCTTCCTCAGGTCTCCATGCCCAACAACCTTATGAGTGGCTTGAATTATAGCTGCTCATTCCAATGGTTTTGGAAATAGTAATCATTTACCATCAATTTTCTTGAAAAACTTTTCCATCAATTTCCAAAGTGCACCTTGGAATTCTCAGGGCTCATTCTAATTTCTCCTTTGACCATTCTCTGGAATAGCTCATCTACCTGCTGGTATACCACTTGGGACATTGGTAACCTTGATAAGCCATCTGCATTCTGATGAGAAGCTCCAGCTTTATAGACTATCTTATAATTGTAAGCCTGTAGCTTTATAACCCAGTTGGGCCAGTCATCCTTCCAATTCTACTAATTTTGTGTAGCAACAAAATGAGGAGTAATGTTCACCACTTTGAAGTGCGTTTCATGGATATACACCTGAAACTGTTTACAGGCATATATTACCACAAGGCATTCACGCTCAGTAATGGTTGAATTCCTCTCAGTGGCTGAGAGTGTCCATCTCACATAAACCACCAGATGTTCATCCCCAAGTTCATCTACTTGGCTCAGTGTGGCGCCAATCGCCATTAATAAATCATTAGTCTGTATTCTAAATTCTTGATCAAAATTTGGATATTTCAAAATTGGAGAATCTATTAAATAGTGGCGTAAATCATCAAAGGATCTCTGAGCCTCTTCACTCCAAACAAATCCTTTTTTTCATCCTTCAACAAATGGAGGAAAGGCTCAGCAATTCTTGCTTTAAAATAAATCTTCTATAGTATCTGCCCATTCCAAGGAACAAGTGGATATTTTTGAAACTCTTTGGTACAGCCATCTGCTCTAAGGCTTCAATTTTTGGGCTTGCAGCTGCAGTACACTAGAGTTGATTATGAAACCCAGACATTTCACCTCTTTTTTTGAAGAAGTGGTTCCTTGGCTTGATCTTCAGGTTATCCATGGATAGTCACTCAAAAACTTCCTACAAGTGGTATAAATGGTCAGTGAATGTACTACTGAACACATTTATGTCATCCAAGTACACCAGGATGCATGACAACTTCAGGTCATTTAAGATAACGTCCATGGCCTTCTGGAATGTTTCAGGCGCATTGCATAGACCTTGGGGCATCCTCATCAGTTGATACAGCCCCTGCATGGTGATAATCATGCATTTCTCTTGGCCTTCCTTTGACAAAGTGAATTGCCAATATCCCAATATTAGATCCATTGCAGAGAAATACTTTGCTTCTCCCAATTGATCTAGCGCATCATCAATTTGTGGTAGTAGGTACAAATATTTCTTTGTAATCTTATTCAGCTTCCAATAACTGATCACCACCTGATTAGAGCTATCCTTTTTCTTCACAATAAGAATAGGGCTCACCTAGGGACTTAACGACAGAACTAGAAGCCCATGATTCACTAGTTTAATGATTTCTTCCTACACTACTGCTTCAGCTGCCTTCAACCATCAAATCAGTCTCATTCTTATTGGCAAAATTTTTCCTGGTGTTGACCTTGTGGATCACATTCTTTGCGCATCCCAAATCATGGTTGTCCTAGGCAAATATTTCCCAATACTTGTTGAATAGCTCAAGCACCTACTCCTGCTGTCTGTCCATCAGATCAGCAAGTCACTCTCAATTGACTAATAAATTGATACTTTTGGTCACCTCAGCTGGTAATCTCATTTCATCAAGGGTCCCAAGATTGTGGATTTTCTCAATTCAGATGTCAGGATTAGATGAACAAATGCAACAATCTGATTCTTCTCAACCTTCATTGGTTTTTCACTCAAATTCTCCAGATAAACTCATATTTATCCATGGCCTGGAATAATTATTCCAGGAGCCACCCAAGGCTCTACTCTGGATTCCTTTCAGAGGCTTCCAACCTCTCCACACAGTGGCTCAGGTATCTCCAATGTCAACCCCATGTTAACTAATATCTGTGATCCAGGCAGTTTGGTTCTTGAACTCTTAATCCTCAATGGAAATCCCCAATTTTCCAGAATTTCTGTCAGCATTTCTCATCACTTCCAGCCAACTAATTGGTATTGAATTTGGATAATGCCATCATTGTAGTTTAGATTGATGAAGTTATTTCTCCTAATCAGTGGAGCTTCCCCATCTTTCTGATAAACCAATGGTAACGTCTGCTCCAATATGGTCAATGTATTATCCTCAAAGTTACATTTAGTTCCATATTTTTATATAAACTTTGTCCCAATCAAAATATCATAATTTTGGTTGGCTTAAAGTTATTGCTGGGGTGAATACTACTAAGGGATAAAAGAAGTGGTAGAGCACTATATGCTCAGCAGGAGATGGTGGTATTTGGCCCAGCTGTACCATATCCTTTCTTGTATTCTAATTAGGGTGAGATCCTTATCTTTTTTTACCAGTATGGTCAAGACAATATTGATGGGTGCTCCACTGTCTACTATCACCAGCACCAATACTTGTTTATCCAGTATATCTATATATGTACATTCAAAGTATTGTAAATTGTATTTACTGAGTGTATCATGATATTATTTGCCAAATTGAGGGTGTGAATTATTTGTGCAGATAGATCAGGAAATGATTCCTTGATTGCGCTAAAGGGGATAGACAGGTTTGCCTCATCTTACCTGACTTCAGTCAGTCCTTCCAGATTCTCCATGGCTGGTTTTTGTCTGCCAGTTGCCGTGCATATGGCCAATCAACTTCTTTAATTATTTCAGGCTCAATCCCCTTTGATCCATATCTAGTTACTGCAATTATGCCTAAATTGGCCACTTGATATAGTTGATCCTGTGCATCATCATCAAGAAACAGATCACTAATTTCAATTTAGTCTCACATAATATTGGGAGAATGAGATTACCCACAGCTCTAGACTGTTCCTCATTTAGTCCATGGGCCCTTTTCCTGACCCTTGTACAGGTTTAGACTCTTTCACTTGGACCACATTGATCTATTTCTTAGACTTCTTGCAATTCGCAGCAAAGTGTCTTTTTCCTTCACAAAGGTAACAGCGTTTTTTCTTATCAATCTGCTTGAAATTTTTGAGCTTATTTCCTGGCATGGTTCAATTAATATATTACTTAGCACTCTCATTCCCCTTCATGGGATTTTTATTTTGTACTGTATTTGGTTTGAAACTTCTATTTGGAGCATCAAAAGTAGCTCCTTATATTTTCAAATGATCCACCATCTGCAAGGTGGTAATCTCCAATACAAACATGGAAGACATCATTTGATGCAAATTG
Source organism: Massospora cicadina (assembly GCA_022478985.1). Lineage (NCBI taxonomy): Eukaryota > Fungi > Entomophthoromycota > Entomophthoromycetes > Entomophthorales > Entomophthoraceae > Massospora > Massospora cicadina. The sequence goes on from JAKSZP010012262.1 coordinate 48,354, forward strand.
CTATAGGGCTAAAGGGCTGCTTGCAGCAAAATTTGTGCATCAAAATCATCCAGAACTTTTGTTCCAACCAAAATCTGCAATTCTTGGTAGAAGCAATTAGAAAAACTTGCCAAGAATTCATACTTCTGAAATTGGCTTCCCATGTATTTTGCTTGCACTTTGACATGCGCATAGGACTTCCAAATTATATCATAATGGCTGCCTTGGCCTCTTAGTACGATTAGCTGTTTCCCTCTAGATGGGGCAACACCAGGTTTTTTAAAATTGGTATCTAAGCAATATATCACCTTTAAAGCCTTTTGATGATCACCATAACTGAACATTGTCATGTCAAATAACTTGAAAAAAGCAGGGGCGTTATCTCAATGGAAGGTAAGTAAATTTGGTGTAGATTTGAATTTCTCCAAAGTTTCTCTAGTCACCACTCTTGGTTTGGCTACTCAATTAACTTTAGGAGTAATTTTGTGAATCATTTTAAAATAGCTGTGAATGCAGGTGGTATATTTTGGAATAGTTGTTTTTTTAACTGGAGTTCTCAGTGTCCTCTCTTCAGCATCAGTCACTGCATAGGTCTCACATTCACATTTGTACTTTAAATCCTCAACTTGCTTAATCAGCCACTCTATATCTGTGCTGAATGCCTGTAATCAAACACAATCTGCTTCATGCTCCTTTTCAAGAATAATACTTCTCAGACTAAATTTTCTTCCTTTTTCTTCAATGACATTACTTTTCCTAATAACTCATTGCCAAGACTAGTGACATTTTCAACTTCTTTCTCAATCTTGGTAACTCTTCTCCAAGGAAGCAAATTCTCTATGATCCACAGAAATCAAGGCGTTCTTATTGATGGTTGCCAAAAACGTCCAGTTTTCTTAACTTGTCCTTGTACAACATCTGGTCCTAGTATCCTATACAGATATAAACCCCTGTAATGAGCATCAATTGTTAAAAATCTTAGTGGCTTCGCTGCTTGTTCACAAAATTTAACCCCTAAAAATTAATAACTGCACAGGTTTGATGTTATGCAATCCTCACGTTGTCTGATGATATATATATAATTGATAATAGTATGAAGACTATTCTCCTTAGTTAAATAGATCACTAATGTTAGGTCTAACGCTTGACCAGTATTCCTCCTTGAAATACTCTAGATGTCCTCCATAGGGATTTATTCCCTTATCCGCCTAACTTGATCCATGCTCAGATCCTAGTTTAGGACCTTTTCTCTGGCAACACACAGTTTACAGCAATTTCCATTTCATCTCAGCTTCTCTTCACAGAATCCTTAATTTTACTCATTGTCCTTCTAAAGAATTTATAATTAAAGAACACAGCAATAATTTTCTTGAAGATGAATAGAACTAATATTTATTCTGCTAAAGTATGGATTTTTTCTGCTAATTGATGGTTTTTTATCAAGTGAATTCTCAGGGGAATTTATAAAAAGAAATTGGTGCCCAACCCTTAGTTAACATCTCAGCAATAAAATGGCAGCCATTGCCAATGAATTACCCTTTGTCATCTCATCAGCAATGGTATTCCCCATCCTGGTTAGGATTCCATCATCAGACATCCTTGAGACCTAAAATGGAAAGAGTCAGAAAACATAACCTCTAACATTTTCTACTTAATTCCAGCAAACCAACCATATTTGACAAGTGACCTGCTTAAGTAATGGAACTTGTTACCCATTAAGGCAGGTCACAAACCAACTGATCAATTTTATAGTTGCAGGCAGAATTACTTGCCTTGCAACTTGCTCATAAATTCCTAATGGGTCAGTGATGAAACCTGACCAATCCCAATTTGTACACCTGATAGTTAATCATCAATCAAATATCAGATGTCCCAATTTCATCAGCAACTATGCCTAATAAGATCTTAAGCATTCATCAGATTGATCCCCAATGGATCCAAACCAGGCGAATTACCAAAAATACACTGAACATTATTAACCCAAAATCAGGATCAACCAATATCCAATTCATTCACTACAGGGAATTATCCCCTAGCAACCCATGGTAACCTAGATGGCAGGAAATGTGGGCAAAAATCTCAACAATAATGAAAACAACTATTTAGTGAGTGTTATAACTGAATTTTTAATTGTTTATCATTTATTTTTTGTTTTGTTTTGGGTGTTATTCCTAAAGCTTATATAACCAAAATTATTGTGTGCTTACCTTTGCATTGAAACTACAATTCTGCAACTCAAGCAGGGATAATGAAAACAACTATACATTAAATATTTTTCTAAATTTTAAATAACCAAAACATATAAAGTGTTTACTTTGCTCCATTATTATAATTCTGCAATCTAAGTAGGGAATGGAAACAAGTATATAGTGATGTTATTCCTAATTCTCAAATAGCTAAAAATTACAAAGTGCGTATCTTTGCACTTAAATTATAATTCTGCAATTTGATTGGGGTATTATCACTAAAATAATTAGAACTTTGATATCTTAATATTTTGATTTAATACTTAAGTAAACATCTAAAGTTAATTAAAACTTATTCAAAGATGTGATGCCTATTTACATGTTAATTTTGTTAAAAGCTTTAACAAATCAAACTACAACAATAACTTATAACAAGCTTATCAGTGGACCTTGAATTAGGGATAATTTGATTGGTTAAAATTTGCGGCTAAGTTTTGTATAACTACTTTAAGAGTTATTTAGCGTTACTCAGATTTATTTATGAGCTCACACTAACACCGCCTAAAGGGTGTTCCAGCACTATGTTTGAGTCACTTAAAACCAACATCTTCACTGTTACCTTTATGGCTGGTGAGTTATGTGACACCACTACACTTGGCCACTCAGACTAACAGCTTTGCTGTTGCCCTCATGGCTAATTATCTGGTTATCTAATCTTTTTAAAACTCTAACATGGACTGACTTACTGATACTAAGTATGATAAATTCAATCTATTTGGATGAGCGGTTGTGAATTGGTTGATATATCAATTAATTCACCAGATTGCTCACCCAAAACTAAATAAAATCAGTGTTAAAGTTTTATTAAATAGATTGTTTAGTTCTGGGTGAACAAAATTTGGTAATTATTTAACATATTTGCCAGTTTTTTGAGTTTTAAAAGCCCTGAAGGGCTCTTAATGAAGGCAACATTGTGAGATTGAGGCCTGGGGTACTGCCTCCACTGCACTAGGGCTGCACAAATCTAAGCACCACCAAATGTGGACTGACTGCAATTTGGTTTTATCTTACACTACCCAAAACTGACATATGACCTTTCTGTTTAAGTATTGGGCAGACCATATTCACCAGCTAAGACTAGCAATAAGCCTCTCATCTCCCTTGCAGGAGACAAGACCTGATGATCCCCAGGTTTAAGGTCCCTGAGGGATAACCCAAAACCCTCCCCTTTGTCACCTGCTTTATTAGCAGAGTTTTTCTCTCTGGCCGCTTTTTGTTCAGAAAGCCTTGGAGTCCTTTTAGATAAAATGCAATTTTCTTGCATGATCACTTTTACCACCAACTAGCTCATGCTAACTTAGCTGGCAGCTAGCTGAGCTTCAGGCCAACTCAGCAAATTGCAGCATTTATTGTAGGCAGGTGCACTGAAGTGCAGCCAACCATGATTGTGCCTCCCTTGTCCTGGGGTCCAACCCAAACAACTCCAGCTCATGGGATATCTGTTTGACAGGTACCATGCCCAACTTGTAACCCTCTTATTGCCCATATTCTCTCCTCATGGAGTGGTAGACACCCACAAGAACAGGTTATCACAGTCATCACTACCATCTCACACTCTTTTCAGGTCACTACAGGACCTGACCAACGTGTCTCTAGGTTCTGGTTTTCACTACTTGCCCATGTTTTCATGGGATTTTCCCAGTTTTGCCATGATGAGGCCCCAGCTCACCTTATCTAGCTCCAATATTCATCAACTCTCGACCAATTGGCCAAATAGATTTTTACCTTACAGATTTTATAGTTTCAGATTCAGTTGGTCAGTATTAGCATTTTATTAAGTAGAAATAAAATGATTTAAAAGAAGCGCTAATTGCATATAAGATTTTTGTTTTTTATTACTTGAATAAATAATTATTAAAATTATCAAAGAATAGATAACTTAAACAAGAAAGATTTTCTGCTGCCACCTAAATATATACATGTCATTTTCTACATATAGCTAAAATTTTAGCATTTCATATCCATCCCAAAATTAACCTTCTTAGTTTATTTTTTAATGAGTCACTTGCATATTTTTTAGAATACATAATCTATAGCAAAAAAGCAAGTGTCTGTGTGTGTGCATTGCCCAGTACAAACTACACCATATAGTGAACTTTGGATATAGGTGAATGGGAGGGGGTTCAGTGTGCCTTGAAGCAAGATTCTAATTTTTATATTATATTTATTGTGGGGAAGGCCGACCATGGGACGGACACTTCCAAATATGACTCAGAAGAGACAAAACTTAGTACCAGGGGAGGCACCCCAGAGAAGCGATGCTATCTCTTGTTGCCAGCGGGAACGCCACTTATGGGGAGGGGAGGAAACGTGTGAAGGGGCCATAGCCACAATTGAGCACGTGTGGAGGAAGGGGTCTGATTTGATGAACCAGACTGGGAACTAGGAGGAGACCAACTGTTGGCGACACAGTGGGAGGTATCCAAAAATCCACGCTTGAAAGTGGTCCACCAAATGAGACCAGAATCTGTGGACTGCTTCTGGGAGGGTGGGGGTGGAGCCTGTGATGGCATCTAAGACAATCTTGTGGATGGTTCACATGGCAATTGCAACCACCAAAGCATGAAGGGAGGGTGGAAGGGGGAGGCCATTGATAGAGCAAACATATCTCTTGACAGACTGAAGGGATGCGTTTGATCCTGGCCCAGAAGACGTTGAACTTTGCGCCATATCACTTTAGAGGTAGGTCACTTCTCCAGGCGGTGAAACAGCGTTCCATACTGGCCACAAACGACACAGGATGAGTGTAAAGCGTTAGAGCGCTCAGCTGTATGATACACCCATATCAGGCAGTGCCACACATGGGAGCGGACTTGAGGTTGCAACAGAGGATGTTGTACATATTTCCAGACATTTTTTTGGGTCTCAATGGAGTAAGGGATGTCCATCATGTCCAGGTAGTCCACCCTGGATAGGACATGGGGCTGAATGGGGATCACGCCATCATGGATGGGTAGCCCCTGTACCTCTTGTGTGAACTGAGGAGAGGGGCGGCCTCTTTGGGTTGTATGTCCACTAATATGAATTCTCCACTCAGCGCTCCACATGGAGAGTAGGATTCGTTTGTAGTGGGTTTTAGTCCCGTGAGGACCTGTGGCTGATGTGTGTGAAGCGAGGTATTTCATCAGGGAATGGGGGTTTGATGGATTGTTGAGGCCCAAGGCGCGGGAGAAGTTGGAGCGGGCTTCATGGGACCAGTGTTGGGAGGGGAGTGTAGGGGTGGTGACGGCCGCAATCCAGGTGCCCAGGATCTTGGCGGCATGGGCTTTGAAGTCAAGCAGGCCCATGCCACCATGATGTTGAGGGCTAAACATGACCTCTAGCCGCACTGGTGGAGGGCGGCCCAACCAAAGCCATCCTTGCAGCAAGGCGTACAAGGATTTGTAGAAGTTTGGGGAGAAGGGGATGGCATGGGCTCCAAACCAGACTTTGGAGAGGAGCATAGAGTTGGCTAAAACAACCCTGCCAGTAAGGGAAGTAGGGTGGGCTCTGAGAGAGGTGATTCACTTTGTCACGTTATCCAGAATATGGCACTCCATTACTGCTGACGCATATCCACCTGCCTCCATCCACACGCCCAGATGGCGTACTGGTCCTATGGTAGGACGTGGCATGAAGGGGAGCACCAGTGGAGCGGTGTGTTTTGAATTAGTAGGGCGAGGATGTGGGCGAGCAGATGGGCCGGGTTGGGAACTAATTGCTGGGGTCCAGCAGTTCTGAAACTGACCAAGGAGGATGATTTTGGTTTTGGAAGCGTTCAGTGCCGCGTTGCTTACCCAGGAATACTCCTGGATGAGAGCTTCAAGCGCGCGTGCATCTTGATTATTAGACACCCCAACCACACAATCATCTGTGAACGCCATTATCTTGACTGGGGCTTGGCCTGGCACGTGGACCCCAGTGAGTTGAGCATTCACATTTCACAATAGTGGGTCAAGGATGAAGTTGTATAAGAGTGGGCTGAGGGGGTCCCCTTGTCGCAAGCCCCTTTGAGGGCGGACTACTTCCATTAGGAAGCCAGGGCCACGCACCGCCATTGTTGCAGATTCCGTGAGCAGCATTACCCAGTTGATGAAGCAAGGGGGTAGGCGGAATTGATGGAGGCAGGCCCTGAGGTATTCCCAGTTTAGTCTATCATAGGCCTTTTGTTGGTCCAAGAATACAAGTGCCCCAGAGGCTGTGGACTGACATACATTAGCCACAAAGTGCACGCTATCCCAGATTGACCTTCTGGGTATGATACCAAATTGTTCTGGGGAGATGGTGGCAGATGCTACAGTCCCTAAACGGTTAGCCATGATTTTTGTTAAAATTTTGGTGTCTGTGTTTGTTAGATAAATGGGGCGCCAGTTGGCTAAGTCTAGCTTATCCCCTTTCTTGAAGAGTGTGACAGTGAAGGCCTCATGTCCTCCTGGTAGGAGGCGCGTTTCCATCAGGCTTTGGTTAAGTGAGGCGAGCATCAATGGGGATATATATTTGAAATATTTTTTGTAGAACTCATATGGAATGCCATCTGGGCCTGGGCATTTTTGGTTTGGTGCACCGCAAATGGCTGTCCATAATTCATTCGGAGTAATCAAATTCATTATTTCTGGGTATCAGAAAATGGAGTGGATGTGAGCTCAGTCAAGAAATTCCGCCACTTCAGCTGGCTGAATTGGGTCAGATCGGTACAACTTGGAGTAATACTGTTGCATTTCAATTGCCACTTCAGCCAGTGTATCCGCAATGGAATTATCTGATCTTTGCACCTGTGTGCAGGCCACGCTCTGGCGTGGTGTGAAATTTTTTAAAGAAATGTGCGGTGCACTTGTCACCTTTTGTGATGCATGTGGCCCTGTACTGAACACAAACCCAATGTTTGTGTTGTCTTTTGAGTGCGTTGAGGTGGGCAGCTGCCTCCGCCCACTTCTGTCCCCATGCAGAGCTGTATCCTGTAACTGGGATGTTGGACTTCAAGTGTGCCAATTCTGCCAGAGCGCGCAAGATAACCACTGATGTGGCTCGTGAGCATCTGGAGGAGAGATGGTGAGAGTGGCGGATGGTGTCATCTTTGAAAGTTGCCCATGTGGAAATGGGGTCCATGCAAAACAGTGCAACAAACTTTTTTGTGAAAGTTGCCTCTTCTACCCACGTGGAAAATCCTGGTGACTTGAGCTCGGGGGGTGGATTTTGTACCAATGTGGGGCCTTAGCAGCTGTGACAGGTAGGTGGTAGGTTAGTGAGACCAGTCAATGGTTGGAGAATTCCAATTTTGTTGACTTGAAGTGGGAGATGTGGGGTTGGAATTTCGCCAGTGTTAGAATAAGGTTGATGCGGGTCATGGACCTTAATTGGCTGTTGTGGACGTGGGGATGCATCATGTTTTCAAGCAGCGGGGCATGTCGCAGCAGCGCATCCATTAACCCAAGTGTGGCCTTTAGAATGCATAGTTCTACATGACCCTGGGGGGCGTGGGGTGAGGAAGGCCACCAGTCCGTTGGTGTGTTTAGCCAACAGTTCATGTCACCAACTAGGAAGGAGTCTGGGGGTAGCGGGAGGGATTTGACCAATGAGAAAAATTCCTGACACTTGCATGCACCATTTGGGGCATAGATGTTGATGATTGCATGTGCTACATTGGCCCATGATAAAGTGACAACAAGCACTTGGCCATTTAGGAATGTTTCTGAGGATAAAAATTTGAAAAAATTATTTTTCTGAATTAGCACCCCACAGTGCTTCAACCAAAAGGATAGGGATGGGAGGAGCATTGTTTTCCAAGCTTCCTCGGAACCTCATGGACAGTGGGACTCCTGGATGTCCAGGATATCTACAGGTAAATTGTGTTGTAAAAAACTCAGTTTCCTAGCCCAGGATGGGGAGGCCTTGAGTCCAGCAATATTCAACATCCCTAGAGTGAAGGTTTCCCCCTCACACCTTAGGTGCGAGGGGGTGGGCACCGGGCCCACCATCCTCTTCTAGATCCCCGTGGGCCTTCACAGCAGCACGAGTGTTAGCAGCAATGCTATCAGAGTTTTTGTTGATTTTTGCAGAAAGAGTCACATTGGCTTTAGCCTTCGCTTGTTTTCCTGATGTCAGATGAATTTTTTGTGGTGCGGGTGAGTTTGGTGCACCATTGAGCAGGTTGAAATTTTTTTTTCAGTTGGGATGGGTCCCAAGTTGGTTTCAACTGGAGCTTGGGTGCAACGATTGGGTGAGATTGAATCTCCCATTGGATCCTCAGATTGAGTGGCCCATTTGGCATGGGCTTCTCAATCTGATCAGTTGATGGATTTCTGAGTTGCTTCCACTGCAAAGGTCTCCATGTCCTCCTGGCGTTGTGAGTGTGGGATAGCAGTGGTGGCTTTGGCTGCTTCCTTGGCCGCAGCCCTATGGGCCTGCTTGGCCTTCTTCCACTCTTGTGGGGAGATAGGCTTTACCAGTAGGTAGCAGCCTTGTGCTCCCCATGGGAAGGCCTCCTTGGTGCTTGCGGTTGGTTTGTAGTGCGCCTCTCTGCTGGCCATGGCCACCGAGGGGTGCTCTTGGAATGTGACGCCCTCCTTGATGGGGCATGCATGTGCCTTATGGCCAAATACATCACAGTGGGTGCAAATGGGGGGCGCGCTGTCCACGGTCACCCGGAATGGGTGGGTGGTATGCCCTGCAATATCAATAAAAGTGGAGTGCAGGATCTGGGTTAGGTCCTTTGCAATCTCCTCAGTTGGGGTCAGAACTGTGATGGCTTTGCCGGTGCACAGGTGTGGCATCAGCATGAAGCGTTGCATTTTGAAAGATTATATTTTGCCATATATGGCAAGACCATCTTTCAGGTGTTGTTCCAAATTGTCACATTTTACCATAGTAGGCAAAAAGTCAAACGTGAGGAAAATTTGGTTTGATTTTGTCCATCTGGTGCATTTAGTTTCGATGACCCATTGCCCTTTGGGGAGGTTAAACACTATGTGCACCACTGCAGCCTCATCTGCTGCCATTTTGCTTCTGAAACCTAGGTCCAGCCAACCGTGTGACATGGAGTGAGGTGCAATGTACACCGTGGTCAGGAAAATTGTGTGCACATCTTCACAAAATTTTTTCCATAAGGCCATATTTTGGATGTACAGAAATACGCGGACTCTGAATTCCACCGATGAAAGTGGCTGGGAGTGTGGCATGTTGATGTACTGGTTGCATCATGCTTGCCATGTGAGTATCTCCAGGAAATAGTGACCGCCAGTTTCTTAAAATTTTTGTCAATTCTGCCAGATTTTCTGGGGCATTTTCAAACGTTGGAGGCTGCAGGCCTTCCACCTGCTCCTCTTACCTTGCTTGCCCAACTGCTCCCTGATATGGGCGCAGACTAATCTCCTCTGTGAGATTATCAAACTAGATTCAGTCTTGAATTGAATATGTTGCAATAGTGATTGCAATGAGAAAGAAAAGTTTAAGATTCTAATTTTTATAGTAAAATAAAAAACTAATTAAGTAAGAAGTGAAAACTATATATGTTTTAATGAAAATTGGTATATTGTTATGGCTGAAAAGTTAGATATTTGGTTAATCTAAACTTTTTAAATAGTTTTGCCAAGTAATCAATGTTTATTTGGCTAATTATTAGGTAAATAGTTTTAGTAAGTATAATTGATTGGCTGGTTCAATAATTTAAATGGTTTTTCCAAGCGGTGGGTAGTTTTAGGGTAATTAATAGGTTCAATTAGCTTTGGGTAAATAGTTAGTAGTTTTTTGCTGATTCAATAGGTTTGATTAATACTATACTTATTCATGGCCATCTATCAATATATAAACTAATAGAATCCAGTATTTATGCTTTGCTATGGTGTTTATGACTTAACAGATGATATAAAAATAATATTTAGATTTTATATAGTGGGTTTACCTTGCATTGCTCAGGTTTAGTAAACAAACAACTTGAAACTATTAAATTATATTTTATAATATAGATAGATAGTGATATTACTTGAAAAATGTCATGTGAAATAAACAAATGATTTATATTGTGTATTTAGTATTTTCATCATAAAACTTGAGAATACCCATGCTTTGCTACAGTGTTTATACCTTACCAGATGATTTAAATCAATTGTTTTAGATTTTATATTGGTAGATGGCTATTAATTAGTTTAGAAATCAATAAAAATATTAAAGTAACTAAATTATCAATCATTTAGTCAAAACCAATAGTACTATCAAATCAATAAAAAACAGTAACCATTTAGCAAAACCAAACTGGTAAACATAATACAACCTAAAACTAGCACAGCTGCTTATCAAAACCTATGACTACTAAGTTACACGAACACTACAAAACACTCAGCTAAAATGATATAAGATTACCCTTAGAATCTTATATTTATATCTTATGTATAACTTTTACTAAAGTTATTATATTTTTTAGAAATAGCCTATTACCATTCCTAAATTTTATAGCTATTTGCAAGTTTGAATTTTTCAAGACATTTGTTCATGAGATAGTATGTCTCATATATAGATATACACAATGTCTTAGTTATGTAGAGATTTTTAGCCTTATGTTTGTTGATAGCCCATTTTACCCAGCATTGCATGTAGGTTTAAAAATTAGCAGATTATAAATCAAATAGTTTTTACTAATAGATAAAAAAGGTTGATCCAGGAACTGAACTTACAATTTTATGTTAATCTTAAGTTAATTATTAATCATTCATTGCTCTTTGTTTATTTTTGGGTGAGTAATCTAATAAATTATTCAATATATTTGACAATTCAACCACTCAGCCAAATAGATTGAACCTATCAGACTTGATGCCAGTCAGTCAGTGTTAGAGTTTTATTTTGTAGATAAAACAACAGACCTCATATCTAGAATTATTGAATATACCAAATCAACCAATCACCAACTGCTTGGTAAAACCAAACCAGACTTATTGAAACAACCAAAAACTAACAACAACTTACTAAAACCAATAAATTTATTGAATTAACCAATCACTAACTGCTTATTAAAACTATCGAGCTTATTAATTAACCCAAAACCACCAATCACTTGGCAAATCCTTAAAATTATCAAATCAATCAAAAACAAACTGCTCAGCTATAACAATCTACCAATTGCCATTGTATATAAAAAATTATTTCTTACATATAAAACTTTTTATTTTAATATTGTAAAATGGTTGTACTAATTTTAAACTTTTGCAGTTGTGCACATAACAACTCACCAAAGTTTTATCACAATTGGATGAATGGTATAGGAACACATATGGGACAAACAAAGAAGCAAAGAAACATTAATTTTTATATGTCTAATTTAAAATAGAAGATTATGTATGTATGATCCTATCTTTATAATTGGTTTAAATTACTTGGTTAAGTGGTTGAGGATTATCAATTCAACTGAATAATTCACCAAGTTACTCAACAATTGACTAAATGTCCTTTCTCTACTAAGTCTGATAGGTTCAGTTTATTTTGCCAAGTGATTGAGGATTGTCAAATAAGTCAAATAATTCACCACATTTTGAACCTAAAACTAAACAAAAACAATAAATGATAAATGATTAATAAGGTTAAGTTAGAGTTGCAGGTTCAATTTCTGGCTCAATCTTCTTATTATTTAATCTAATTAAAAATATTTCATTCAATTTATATATTTAACTTTTTATATTTAACTCATTTATTTCTTTTAATTAATTTATTTGTATTTTATAAGCTTTCAGAAGTAAATTATTACAAATTGAATTATCTATAATTTATAAATGATTAATTAAACTAAGTAACCATCTAGTACTAAAAAAATTAATTAAACTAAGTACTCTTACTAAACTAAGTTAACCCTTTCAATGATTCAACACATATGTAACGAATCGAAAACATCCCAGTTTTCGATCGCCATCTTGCCTTGGCGATGGGCGCCAAATGTTTGTCTGATATGAGGTTCCCTTGAGGTAAGTGCTGATTCGTCATATTCGCCAATTCAACATTGGATTTTGGGAAATTCAAAAAGCGAGAAAAGCCGACACAGGTAAGCGAGGATCCGACCCCGAAATTAGCCTTGTTTTATTTATTATCGAAAATAAACACGCGGACGAATTCATTCCCGATGACTTAGAGCACCACAAACGAGACATAAAAAACCAGGGTATTTGGCGGAATCAAGGTTCTCGACGCCAAATCCCATTATTTTGTTGAGGATACAAAATTTATCTCGCCGCGGGATACCAGGTAAGACAAGGCAAGGGTGGGCCCCGAGGCCACCAGAGAGTCCCACGCGAGAGCAGGAAATGAGGAAAAATTCTGAACTGAGTTCAGAATCGCATGGGCTCGACTTTTTAAGGTCGCCCTTCCGGGAGCCCCTCTGCACTATTCTTAGGCTCTTAGGGGCCTAAAGAACAGTGCAGGAGGGGCACAGCCAGTGCTGGACCCGCATAAACCTCAAAACCTCAAAAAGTGTTTCGACTCGAGATTCGGAAATTCGAATCTCGAGTCGAAATGTAATGATCGGTTTAACCCGACCGTTACAATATATGCATCAAAAAATGGGGTGATGTAAATCTAATAATGCATATATGCGCTCAAAAATTGAGGGGTATGTAAATCTAAAAATGCATATATGTGCCCAATTAAAATAAGATTTATATAGATTTATTTTAAAATTTATTGAATATTCATATTACAATAAGGACCAAAATGAGCTTAAAATTTTTTTTTGGGAAAAAAAAGAACCTCTTTTAAAAAAGCTCTAAAAAGTATGAAATAATTGAGAAATTAAGCCTACTCAATAAAACCCTTTTTGAAGTTGGTGCCATATTTTAAACTGAATTGTATATTTTTGCTCATAGATACAAATTATATCTTATGTCTGGATTGGGTCCAAGTGTAAACTATAAGCAACTTAGAATAAATAGTACTGAGTATATAAATTATAAATACCTATTATAAGTCAGTTAAAATATGGCACCAACTTCAAAAGGGTTTTATTAAGTAGGCTTAATTTCTCAATTATTCCATACTTTTTTAGAGCTTTTTAAGGTGGCTCTTTTTCCTTTTTTTGAGAATATTCTTTTTTTCCAAAAAAACTTTACCCCAGCTCTTTTCCCCTCAAAAAATTAGTGTATTTTTAAAAGTGGCTCTTTTTCCTACTTTTATTAAATATTACTATCTTTATATATCCTTTTTGACCCCTTACTATTTCTCTATAAAATTAAAACTCATTTTATACCTATTATATATAGTATCTTATAAATAAATATACTAATAATTCATTTTATTAAATTTTATTGATTTTATTGGTCTATTGTACTAAATTTTACTGATCACCATCTACAATACTTCATTTTATTAAATTTAGATGCTTTTAATGTTTAATCTATGGTAAATTTATTGATTGCTATCTAAAATAATTCATTTTATCAAATTTAGATGAGTTTATTGGTCAAATTATGCAAAAACGATAGCCATCTATAATGATTTAAGCTCGTCCTGCTATGAGCTCATGCTGACTGAATTTTGAACATACCCTAGCCATAGGACATCAAGTGCTTCGAAGCTTCGCTTCACCGATCCCGGAAAAAGTTTATCCGGAGTTATGTTAGTCCCACAAGTATCCATCGCTTCTGAGCCCATTTTGATATACTTACTAAATTAATGGGCAGATACTTGACCAATACTTACAAAAGTAAACTGGGACCTAAGTTGGAGCATCCTCTATTTTTGGAGAAGATGATCATCCAAATCGGTCCAGTAATTTTAGAGTTATGCGCGAACAAACTTAGAAAAAAATTAAACCTGATAGTCATGGGACTACCGGTAGACATGGAATCATGGGCAGACTTGTGCTTTGGGAAGGAATGAAGGGTTGGTTAAATAGTTCCCGAGATATTTAAGTTTTAGTGGAGCAATTTAGAAATTTTCGGCGCAAAAACACCCTCACGCAGACAAAGCCTAGAGGCGACTGAAGTCAGTTGTCAAAATTCTCAGTACTATTGGTGGAAGGGGGCCGAGTGACTCTATCACCTGACACCTGTTTTGCTGGGATTGGTTGAGCGGTACGTGAGATAGTGGTATGCTGAAAGTACATTAAAACTTAACAGTCGATTTTCGCGAAACGTGCGGGTAAGACATTACATTCTTATGGATTCCATGTCAAATACTCACAGGTCAAATTGAGAACCTTCTCCTTTTTCAAAGTCGGTTAAAAAGAGTGAACATCGGCTAGGAAATTCGTGCCAAATTTAAGGCCAAAAAACGGATGATTTTTTTGAAAATCAGTGAAAGGGTTAAATTGAGTACCATTATTGGTATAAGCTATAAACCAACTAGCTCATAAGTCTAATTCTCATCTCTTTATGTAAAAAAACGAATGTTTCTTTGTTTATAACATAAGTGTTCCCTATACTATTCATCCAATTATGATATATCTTTGATGAGTTGTGCGCACACCCACAAAGGTTTCTGAATTAATACAACCATTTTCATAGTAATAAAATAAAAAGTTTTATATGTAAAAAGTGAATTTATTAATTATTTTTAATGGAAATTAGTATATTATTATAGCTGAGCAATTAGATACTAGGTTGATTCAAATGTTTGAATGATTTTTCCAGGTGGTTAATGGTTTTAGGTTGATTAATAAGCTTTATAGTTTTAGTAAGCGAAGTGATTGGTTGATTCATTAGTTAATTAATTTTGGTAAGTGGTTGGTGATTTTGGTTGTTTTGATAAGTTTAGTTTATTTTACTAAGCAGTTAGTGATTATTTTTTTTAGTACTAGATGGTGCAGTTAGTGATTAATTGATTTGGTATATTCAATGGTTTTAACTAATTGGTTTATTAATTTATCTATATAAATCGCTAAATCTGAAATTTCAAGAAATAGTTAAAACTAAAGATAAAATTATGAGCCAACACCATTATCAAATTTATTTAAAAGTATTGTGTATTGTGTATTTACTTTGGTTTTAATTTTAGACACTAAGATTTCAAGTCTGCATTTTTGAGTATCTCTGATTAATTTTGATTTAATCACTTACACCTTATAATATGTTAGCTTGACTAATAATCATGCATTTATTTTAAATAAAAAATACTTTACTTAATTTTTCTTATTATGACTTTAAAACCTGTTTAAGTTGTTTCCCCTACTTCATAGAATATCTATGCCAAGTTAAGTTGAGTTTATTTCATTAGTTTAAAATATCATATGTCACTTATATACACATAATAGTTTTAAATAAAAAATGTTTTGGTTAGCAGTTTGGTGGTCTTTTGATTAATCCAATAGGTTCACTAAAATTTGCTGAGTGGTTAGTGCTTTTTGGTCAATTTGATAGATCCAATGGTTTTGGGTAAGTGATTGGTGGTTTTTTATTGATTCTTTATTTAAATTTGATTTTTCTGAGAATTGATGATTTTTGGTTGATTTGATCAAACTGAACTATATTTTGGCTAAGAAGTTGGTGAAGATTGGTTGTTTCTTATATTCAACTAGTTTTGGTGGAGGGTTAGTAGTTTTCTGGTTGATTAGATAGGTTCTTTGGCTTTGTCAAGCAGTTTGATGGTATTAGTACTTTGATAGATTTAATTGATTTTTGTTAAGTAGTTGATGGTTTTTGATTGATTTAATGGGTTAACTGGATTAGGTAAGCAAGTGGAAATCAATTGGTTTGATATGTTCAATGGTAATGGTTAAGCAGTTTCATTTTATAATATAAAACCTAAATTAATCAGGTCAAGTTATCTGGTAATAAATAAACCCAAGCAATGCCAGATAAACTCCACTAGTATATATGTAAATAACATTTGCGCCATGCTTTGGTCCATCCAAGTGAATCAGTGAAGTTAAGTCATATAATACTGCCCTATCATAACATCTGCAAGAAGGGTTTACTCCCAGTATTTAAGTTTTTCTCCATTCCTATATTTTCACTCCCTATCCTAAATTAGTGTGGTATATTTGTCCCAAGGGCAACCCACCTCAAATAAATATAAATGAATTAACTGTTAATGATCATCTTACCTTGAATAAACAATATTATGTTTTATATAGTAACCACAAAAGTTTCTGAATAAAATGAGCTATCAAAATGATAAAAATTAAAGATAATTTTATAAGAAAACAACTGTCTTGCAACTACTTAATAGAATTTGACCTCTTAGCCTCATGCTGTAAAAGGATGGTTTATAATAAAAATTATGAACACAAGTATTGGGATTTTTGTCCATATTCCCAGCCTGCTAGATTATCAGGAATTGCTAAGGAATAGTTCCTAATGTGAGGTGAATTGAAATCAGTGGACTCTAATTTCAGAGTAAAAATGCTTGGGGGATTTTAGGATATTTGTTTGGTTGTATCCATCAGGGATCAATATGGACAAATGCTTATGATCTCATTGGGTGGAGTTGCTGACAAAATAGGGACATCTGATAGTGATTAACTATCAGGTGTACCAATTGGGATTGGTTGGGTTTCATCACTGACTGATTGGGAAATGTAAGTAGCAAGTTGCAAGACAAGTGATGCCACCTGCAACTAGCAAATTGATCAATTGGTTTGTAACCTGCCTTAATGGGTAATAAGTCCCATTACCTAAGCAGATCACTAGCCAAATATAATTGGTTCACTTGGATCAAGAGTAAAACGTTAGGGGCACGTTTTCCAACTCATTTTCATTTAGGTCTTGAGGATCTCCAATAATGGAATCCTAGCCAGGATGGGGAAGACCATTGTTGCCAAGATGAAGATGGGTTATTTAATGGCAACAGCTGCCGTTTCATTGAAGAGGTGTTAACTGAGGGTTAGACTACTGAATCCTCACTATAAATTCCCTAGAATTTACTCATAATAAAAAACGGTTAGATAGTACTACAGATATACAGTTCTATATTTTTTCATCTGGTATATAGTGTAAGAGTAAAATATACTATCAGCTTTCAATTGTTCTATTCTTCTCAAGGATATTATTGCTGTGTGTGATAATTGGGAGACTCTTTTGGGAAAAGAGTAAAGATCTGAGTGGGGATCTAGAGAAGGAAAAACAATCAGGGATTGCTGCTGACTGTGTGATGGACTGAAGAGACTGTCACCAGGGAATTTTAGAAGATTGGGTTGGACAGAATGAGGGAACAAATCTTTATATCAAGACATCTCAAGTATTTTAGGTGGGAATACTGGCCGAGCATTAAGCCAAGAACTAAGAATTCCACTCAACTACAGATAATAGTCATCATACTATTATCAACCAATAATATTATATACTATACAACATGGATGAAGAGCACAATAACTGAACCTGTGCAGTAATAAGTTTATTGGGGTTGCTTGCTGATAATAATCAGAACCAATAAATTTTTACAATTTGGTGCTCACTACAGGGGTGTAGTTGACTAGAAGAACTCATAAGGATGTTTTATAAAGATGAGTTACAAAAACTATGGACAGAGTTAGCCACTGTGAATCAGAATTCCCTAAAATCAGCGGATCATCAGGAATTTGAAGCCTTGGAAGAATGAAATACCAAGATGGAGGAAGGGATCAATAATGTTGCAAGTTTTGGTAATGAGTTACTTGGGAAAGTAGCTTTGTTAAAAAAGAAAGAAGTGGACCTAATTTGAGAGGTCTTATATATGAAAACGAAGTGATAAGCGGATTGCATTTGTTTGAGAAATTTCAGATCTTATATAGAGTGACTGATCAAACAGGTCAAGGAACTTAAAACTCACAAATGCAATTGCAAGATAATTGTGGCAAGCAATGCTGAAGAAAGAAGTCCTCATACAATAATTGGGAAGTCAAATACCCCAAGAAACATGCCGCCCACTTTTGTGCCATTTCAGAGATGACGCCCAAAGTCACTCCCCAAGTGAGCCAAGTGGCTGAACCTATAGAATTGGCAAAAAATAACATGGAGGAAATTAAGCCAATGCTGAAATTGCTGACATTCCATTGGGTTAATACCCCAGCATTTTTTCTGACTGTTCAATATATCCATGTATGGCTACGGTAATTATCAAAAGGTGTAGATGGTCATGAATTGCCTAGACACCAACTGTCAAAACTTAGTGTTACCCCACCTGGAGGGGGACAGCTGGTCATATGCTGAGGCTAAGGTGGCCATCATGAAGGAATTCAAAGTCCAATGTGCATGTCAAAGTGCAAACAGGAGTTTATGGGAATCCAGTTCCAAAAAATGAGTTTTTAGCAAGCTTTGCGGATTGGTTCTACCAGGAGTTGAAAATCCTGGTTGGAGTGAAGGTACTGGATGACTTTAATGCCAGAATAGCCTTACAAGAGGCCCTTTGGCCTTTATACAATTTGCACCAAATGATGTATTCTGTGTTCACAATGAAAATTACTACCTCTTAAATGGTAGATAATTTTAAAATTTTGGGAGCAACATTTGATGCACCAAACAGAAGTTTAAAATCCAATCCAGTGTGCAATTTGAACTTCACAAAGGGGAATGAAGGTGCTAAAGAGACAAAAAACTGAACCATGCCAGGGAATAAGCCTGAAGGATTCAGATGGATGAATAAGAAAGAAAAGGTTTGCTACCAATGTGGTGGGAAGGGACATTTCGCCATGCACTGTAAGAAGCTGAAGGATTAAATCAACGTGGTCCAGGCAAAAGAGTCAGCCTCCACCAAGGAATTGGGAAAAGGGCCCGTGGCCTAGATGGGGAACAGTCTAGAGCTGTGGGGAAGCCTGTTACTCCTGACATCATGACTGAGACAATTGATATAAGTGATCTGCCTGTGGATGAGGACGTACAGGATCAACTGTATCAAGTAATCAATTTGGATGTAAATGCAGTGACCAGATCCAGGGCGAAGGGAATCAACTCTGAGATAATCAAGGAAGTTGCCCAGCCATACACCTGACAACTGGTGGACAAGATTTGAGCTGCTGATAATCCTGAAGAATTGTCTGAAGTCCGATTAGATGAGGCCAATTTGTCTATCCCCCTCAGCGTAATAAGGGAATTATTTTCTGATTTATTGGTGCAAATTATACACACCCTTGATTCAGCTAATAAAGCCACTATACAATCAGTAAACACTATATTGCAATACTCTGAGTGTAAATTATATAGACATACAAGTGAATTAAGTGCGGGTGAGGGCAATTTTCAACAGTGGAGTGCCCATCAACATTGTCTTAACCAAGCTGGTAAAGAGGATGAAGATCTCACTTAATTTGGAACATAAGAAGGAGTACGGGACAGCTGGGCTGAATACCACCATCTCATGTGGAGCGTATAACATTTTGCCACTATGATTTGGGTCCTTGATGGTATCTGCGCCAGCAATAGTTTTGAACAACCAAAACTATGACATTCTGATAGGGACAGAATTTCTATGCAAGTACAGAGTTAAATGTAACTGTCAATAGAGTGTCTGTAACTCTCTCGTTCCCAGCAAGGTGATGTGGGATGCAAACCCACATTGCTAGGGAACTAGCCATTAGGAGGAAGGGAAAGAAGACACCTCAAATGGTGTCTGTGCAAAAGGTACCCCAGGCGAGGGTGTAGAGCGCAACATATAGTACCAGGTAAGTGAGGAACATAACAGCTTGAGTGGACCCCAGAGGGGAGTCCATAATCAAGTGTAACTTGGCGTCAGGGGTTTTGGGTGCCTCGATCTGGAGGGGACCTTGGTGGCCCAAGGGAGCACCTGGGAATTTTGGTAAATTGTGATAGGAGGAAGTGTCCCACATAGTTGGAGACCTCCCCAAAGAGGTTCACCACCAAGTTCTCCCAAGGAACCATTAGTAAAATGTAACATAATGGATAAATTTATTTAAGAAAGTTAACCAAAGAAGAATGTTGGTCACAAAAAACATATTTAAAGTGGGCTGGGGAAATTCAGGTTCTGCGGAAGTGCGCCCAAGCCTTGACGCTCCAATAAACAGATGCTTCCATCCGTTTTTGTAAAATACACTGAAAGTGCCTTCACTCGAATAATTTATTGAAGCTGTATTTTACCCAAACTTAAAATTTCATAACTTGAACGGGATTTGAACCCTTGCTCTCCAATTAACCAAATTGAACGATCTTCATTTGTAATTTAAATCATTCATTTCAGTGCCTGGGCCAAGATAAGAGGCTGGGCGTTTTGCACCCCATTAGTATCAACCTGGGCATGCTTGGCTTGCACCCAGCGTTGATCTAAGGTGTATTTCAGGTCAGAAAGAGCCTGAAGTTTCACCTTCTGGGCCTCCTGTCACCCAGCCTTATCTTTAGCATCAGTTCCCACTATTAAGTCATCCAACCATGACATTACCCTCTCCTCCTTCTTGGGCTCCACCCCCCCAGGGGCGTTTGCTAAGGAGAAGTTCTTATGTGCTGGTGGCAACTTCATAGCAGCAACGGCCAGCTTAGGCTGAGATCCTGCAGCCTCAGGGAAACGATTATAAAATGGTTTGATCAGGTCTTGGGCATGTACACAACCTTGTGCTGGCACCCAACTGTTCTCTGCTGCGTCAAACCCTTTCCAAAATACCAGGTACTTAAGGTGTCACTTAACCCAGTGGGAGGCTACTATTTCCTCCACTTCCCATTCCGGTGCCCCATCCACAAGATAAGCCTTGGGAGTCACAGAAGGAGGGCCCTTAAACAATGTCAACTTGCTTTCATGAAAGATGGAGAAGATCCAAAACGTGGAGGAAAATCCAACTGGCTTGAGGCATGTCCCACCTTTCTAACTACACGGTAAGGACCAATCCTCTTTGGACCCAGCTTTTGCATGGCTGCTTGATAGGGATGTTGCGAGCATCAAGCATCACGAGATCCCCTTCCTTGTAAGCTGGACCCACTTGGCGCTTTCCATCGTCATTCTCCTTATAAACCAGCATAGCCGCCTCCAAACTTGTGGACACCCCCTGATGGACCTTCTTGAGAGTCTTAGCAAAGTCCAGCACCGCTTCCACTTTGGAACCACAGCTGGGCTCCATGTTAAAAGAAGGGTTAAAGCCATGGTTAGAAAAAAGGTGAACAATTGATTGATGAATGCAAAGTGTTGTTGTAGCTAAACTGGGCCATGGAAGGTGAGGAGCCCAATCTGAATGGTCTGCGGTGGTGTAATAACGCAGAAATTGTTCCAAGCACTGGTTCACTCTCTCAGTCTGCCCATCTGATTGGGGGGTGATAGGCAGTTGAATGGCAGGGGTGAATCTGAAGAGTTTTACACAACTCTTCCCAAAAAATGGAGGTGAACTGGGGTCTCCGGTCACTAATGATTTCTTGAGGAACCCCATGAAGCGCAAATACATGGGCAACAAAGAGCCTGGCCATTTCAGCAGCAGTTATGGTTGTTCTGCAAGGAATAAAGTGGGCGAACTTTGTAAAGCGGTCCACCACCACCATGATTGCATCATACCTATCTGAAACGGGTAACTCCACAATGAAATCCACTGATAGGGAAGTCCAGGGCCCTTCAGCCTTTTGGACTGGTACCAGCAACCCTGCTAAAGGTTGCCAATTGGGTTTCATTTGATTGCAGATCAGGCACTCTTTACAGTACCTCCCTACCTGAACAAGCAAGCCCTTCCAATTGTAAGTGCATCGTATCAACTCCAAGGTCTTTTCTTTCCCAGGATGACCAACAGTGATTCCGTCATGATGGTCCTGGATGATCTCCAGGCGCAGTGGTCCAGCAGGAACCCATAGGCGCCCCTTAAACCACACCATCTCATCCTTCATGTGATAACCCCTGGATAAGTCCTCCTGATTCAGAGCGCTCTTAGCGAGAACAACAGCATATTCAGCTGATAACAGCTGAGAAAGAACTACCTTTCTAAACATACTATATTCTGCTGCAATTTCCAGAGGCATGAGCACTGGCGTATGTACCATGGAATCAGAAATTTGAGGCAGAATCATACTCAGTGGAATCATCAACCAGGTGTTGTGAATCTCTATCTCCTTTGGATTGGGAGCCAAAGCAGGGTTGCGGCTCAAAGCATCCGCCAAACCATTCTCCTTGCCCTTGGTGAACTCATAGAAAAATGTAAATAGGGCAAGGATCTCATGCCAACGGGTCTAACATGATTTTAGAACATGTGGAGCATGGTAGTACAACAAGGCTCGGTGGTCTGTGCGAACCTGGAATGGTTGGGAGGAGCCATGTAAGTGGTGACGCCAATAAATCAGCGCCTCCACTACTGCTAATAACTCCTTGTCATATACGGCATAGTTTAACTCATGGAGAGACATTTTCCTAGAAAAATATCCCACTAAATGCTCAGACCCATCTTCACTCACCTGTAACAGGGCAGCCGCAATGGCAAGGCTGGAAGCATCTGAGGACACAATGAACTCCTTGGCAGGGTCAACATGGCGAAGAATGGATGTGGATAACAAGGTGCACTTCACCGCTTGGAAAGCATCCTCCAAAATGGGGGACCACTGTAGCACCTTGGCACCGCTGGCCTTATATAAGGGAGCTGCCACCTTGGAGAGATTGAGTGTGAACTTCTTGAGGAACGTAAACGTCCCTAAAAAGCTCCTCAGTTCCTTGACAGAGGTGGGGGTAGGCCACTCTTGAATAGCCTTCTCCCTGTCTGGAGTTATCTTATGGCCCTGGTCAAAAATGACGTTGCCCAGAAAAGTAACCTGGGACTTGAAGAATTCACCTTTACTAATCTTGAAGGTAAGGCAAGTGGCCCTCAATCTCTCCACTACTTGTCAAAGGTGTACTGTATGTGACTCCTGATTGGGGGAAAACACCAGGATGTCATACATGTAGGCAACCGCACATATCCCCAACAAGTCCCCCAATGCAGCATCAATGCGGCGTTGAAAGATGGCAGGGGCATTCTTAAGCCCAAAGGGCATGACCTGGAACTGGAAAATCCCTTTTATGGTATGGAATGCGGTTAACCACTCCTGGCCCTTCTTTATCTGGATTTGATTGAATGCATTGAGGCAGTTCAACTTAGAGAAAACTTTTGCCTTTTCCACATAGCGTGCAATCTGGGAATCTAAAGGGATGGGATGGAGGTCGGGTACAGTCACATTATTTAAATTTCCATAATTGACACACGGACATAAAGTTCCATCAGCCTTCTCCACAAAGAGAAGTGGGGAGCAAACAGGGGAGGTACACTGAAAGATGGCACCTTTGGCCAACTGCTCCTTCACCCATACATCTAAAACCTCTTCCTCCTGGACAGTCAATGGGTATATGGGGGAAGAAATACGCACCAGATCCACAGTGAGTTTAAATTCACAATCAAACTCGGAATGTTCTGGTAGCGTACTAGCTGAAGCTGCATCAAAAGAAGATGCCAACTCATCCAAACAGGAAGGTAAAGAAAAGTCCCACAGTGGGCTTCAGCAAAGAGGCAAGATATGGACTGGGAACATTGGGCCAATGGGGTAATTTGCCTTGGGCGTTATCCTCAGACAAGGGAACAATCAACTGGTGCCTATTTGTCAAAGACAAGGATAAAGTGTTTTCTTTCAAATTTGTTCTGACGTCAAACTTCCGCCACCACTCAACACCCAAAATAATGGGGAACAAGAGGTTTCTGATAGCTTGAAACCGGTCAGACAATAGATAAGAACCTACCTGGAAATCGACTGACTCCATGGTGTTCAGTGTGGGGATACCTTGAGAAGCCCCACCTCTAACCATACCACCTGGTGAGTAACTCAACTCAAGGTAGTCAGCAAGGTTTTGGTCAATAATTTTATTTGAGGCACCAGTATCTACCAAAATAGTTGTGCTGAACTTTCCATAAGAGGATGTAAGGGTAGCAGTCAACAAGAAGTATCCAGAATGGGATTTATTCAACGCAGAAAACGCCATCAATTCACCAGAAAATTCTTCCTCTGGCTTGAACAAGCCATCAGGGTATGTTTTGGAATCATAGAAGGGGGAGGGATAGTAAGCCACTCTTACTACTGAGGCCACATATCCCACCACACCTTCTGCAGGTTCATATACACAGTACATTCAAAAAGTTCTGGGACTAACGTTTTAAAGACACAACTTTACAAATAAATAACTTTCTTTTATCATAATTTAACATACAACCTTTCCCTCTCTATACATATTTATATTGCTAAAACAATTGTTAAAAGGTATGCACATAGTTCCTATTTTGTATAACCATGTTTAAACCAGCTGTCACATTCTTCTGAATTGTCTCTACTTTATCAAAAGGATGAACCTTCAGTGCCACCTTCAGATTATAATTATCCACTCTATTCACCAGATTTGGCTCTGTCTGACTTCTTTCTGTTCTCTAATCTGAAGGTGGCACTGAAGGTTCATCCTTTTGATAAAGTAGAGACAATTCAGAAGAATGTGACAGCTGGTTTAAACATGGTTATACAAAATAGGAACTATGTGCATACCTTTTAACAATTGTTTTAGCAATATAAATATGTATAGAGAGGGAAAGGTTGTATGTTAAATTATGATAAAAGAAAGTTTATATATTTGTAAAGTTGTGTCTTTAAAACGTTAGTCCCAGAACTTTTTGAATGAACTGTGTACATCTTTATATTTGTAACCAAGTTCCTTTTCAACTTCCTGAGAACCCCTAATCATGGTAGGGGTCAAATGAGGGTTCTCAGGAGTAATCTGATATAACAAAATAGGGTCCTCATCCAGACCATATGAGCAAATAAATGGTTCAGTTTGGTCTAAATCGTTCACATTATAAAACGCGTTTTCCAGCTCTAACAAACCCACACTCATTCCAAGGGTTTGATGTGCATCGCTATCCAGGGCCATCACCCCCAAGCCCAAAGCTGATGCCTCGGCATGCACCTCAGAAACATGTTGGGGAGAAAAAATGATAACGAGATCCTTTTTTTTGTAAATTTGGGTTCAGACCCTTTGATGTTCCCAATTTCCGCCGAGATGGGGAGGAAATCAGTGTGAAGCATCTCACGATTCAAGGAAATATCACTAGTTGAGGACGCGATATTTATAGGGATGACTGTGGGTGACATCATCATGGCAGAATCATCTGAAACCTTTACTTCATTCTCAGGGCTAGACCTCTGTACAGTTCTGAATTTAGAAGAAGTAGAAGGATTAGAAGGATAAAATTCCCTCATTTTAAGAGGCGCGCGCGACTTTTCAGCTTCTGTATTTATATGATTTGATCTGATGATGGCCAAATTACCTGGCCCCTTCTGGGTTGGGGTGGGGAAACTACCCCAAAGGGTTTTGACAAGATGATCAAAATTGGAAGGAGGCGACTGCCAAATTGGGGAGTTTTGCATTGATATGTCCAAGGTTGAATGGAGAAATGACGTTTTAACTTCATCAGTTAATGGCAAAGCTTGGGCTTTTTTGCAGAATTCACTTAAGTATGCTTTCATTGGTTGACCTGCTTGACGCAGAGAAAAGAACTTGAAGAAGGAATGGAGGGATGCTTCATCAGGTCGATTCTGCTCCAAGACCTTTTCCAAGCCCTCCATTGTTTGCCACAAAAGCGGTTGAGTGTGGAATACCGCAAAAACCCAGTTGCCCACATCAGGAGACAATCAGGACAACAGATCCACTCCTCACAAAAGTGGATGTGAACTAGACAGATTATTCTTACTTAACAAGGGTTTTGGCTCAAGGGATGCCAAGGCTTGTTGAATTTTTGAGTAAATCTTGGGAGAAAGGTGGGGAATCATGACATCAGGATTGCAAAAAGTCTGAGACCACCAGGTATGAGCAGGAAGGGTGGGCACTTCCCAATTAGTAGTTGCAAGAATAACGCCAAAAAGCACCAATACAAAACCAAATGAGAAAACTGTGGTGAGCACCATCGTGGCAGTGATAAATGGCCAGCGCACCCAATTTACTAATAATGAAAGTCCCACACGGATAATTCTCATGCACATATAATAAAATAGTTGGTTGACTAATGTCAAGAGAGTGTCTGTAACTCTCTCGTTCCCAGCAAGGTGATGTGGGATGCAAACCCACATTGCTAGGGAAATAGCCATTAGGAGGAAGGGAAAGAAGACACCTCAAATGGTGTCTGTGCAAAAGGTACCCCAGGCAAGGGTGTAGAGCGCAACATATAGTACCAGGTAAGTGAGGAACATAACAGCTTGAGTGGACCCCAGAGGGAGTCCATAATCAAGTGTAACTTGGCGTCAGGGGTTTTGGGTGCCTCGATCTGGAGGGGACCTAGGTGGCCCAAGGGAGCACCTGGGAATTTTGGTAAATTAGATAAAAGGTAGTGGCCCACATAGTTGGAGACCTCCCCAAAGAGGTCCACCACCAAGTTAGCCCAAGGAACCATAAGTAAAACATAAAATAATGGGTATTTTTATTTAAGAAAGTTGACCAATGAGTAATGTTGGTTGCAAAAAACATATTTAAAATGGGCTGGGGAAATTCAGGTTCTGCAAAAGTGCACCCAAGCCTTTACCGCTCCAATAAACAGATGCTTCCATCCATTTTTGCAAAATACACTGAAAGTGCCTTCACTCGAGTAATCAATTGAAGCTGTATTTTACCCAAACTTAAAATTTCATAACTTGAACGGGATTTGAACCCTTGCTCTCCAATTAACTGAATCAAACTGTCTTCGTTTGTAATGTAAATCGTTTAATTCAGTGCTTGGGCTGAGATAAGAGGCTGGGCGTTTTGCACCCCATTAGTATCAACCTGGGCATGCTTGGCTTGCACCCAGCGTTGATCTAAGGTGTGTTTCAAGTCAGGAAGAGCCTGAAGTTTCACCTTCTGGGCCTCCTGTCGTCCAGCCTTATCTTTAGCATCAGTTCCCACTATTAAGTCATCCAACCATGACAGTAACTTCAAGGATAATATGTTGCCCATATTGGGTCAGACATTATCATTGGTATATCAGAAGGATGGTGAAGCTCCACTGAATAGGAGAAACAACTTCATCAATTTAAAATACAATGTTGGCATTGCCTAATTTGATAATAATTAGTTGGTCAGAAGCGACAAGAAATGCTGATGGAAATCCTAGAGAACTGGGGAATTCCACTGAGGATCAAGAATGAGAAGACTTTACCACCAGAATCTTAGATGATAATCAACACAGGGTCGACATTGGAGATACCTGAGCTGTTGTAAGGAGAGGTTGGAAGCCCTTGGAAGAAGTCCAGAGTAGAGCATTGGGTGGCTCCTGGGATAATAATGCTGGTCCCTGGAGAAATTCGAGTTCTCCTGGTGAATTTAAGTAAAAAACTGATGAAGATCAGGAAGAATCAGATTATCACGTTTGTTCATCTAATCCCGACAGCCAAATTGAGGAGATTCCACGATTTTGGGACTCTCAATGAGATGTGATTACTATCTGGGGTAACTGAGAGTATCAACCTATTGGTTGTTTTAGAGCAACTCACTGATCTGTCAGAAGTCCAGCAAGAGGAGGTGCTCAAATTGTTCAAAAAGTATTGGGAAGTATTCACTCAGGACGACCACAATTTGGGATGCACGAGAGATGTGATCCCCAAGATTGACACCATGAAAATTTGCCGATCAGGATGAGACTGATTTGATGGTCAAAAGTGGCTGAAGTGGTAGTGAAAGATAAAATCAGCAAACTTGTGAAGCATGGGCTTCTAGTTCCATTGTTAAGTCCCTGGGTGAGTCTGATTCTAATTGTAAAGAAAAAGGATGGCTCCAACTGGGTGATGATTGACTACCAGAGGCTGAATAAAATTATGAAGAAGGATTCCTATCCCCTACCAAGGATTGACAATGCACTACATTGATTGGGAGAAGCGAATTATTTCTCCATGATGGATCCAAGTTTGGGATATTGGAAAATTGGCTTGCCAAATTAAGTTAAAATATATGCGATTATTACTGAATAGAGGCTATACCAACCAACAAGGATGCCCCAGGGTCTATGCAATGCGCCTGCAACGTTCCAGAGGGCCATGGATGCTATACTGAGTGACTTAAAGTTGTCGTGCATCCTGGTATACTTGGACAATATCAATGTGTTCAATAGGACATTTACTGATCATTGTCACAATTCCAATATGATTGAACAATAAGCCCTGAGTCAATATAGTGGAATGAATGGAATCCACTGAATAGTTATGAGTATGATTAATTCAAGCACTTTGAAATGAGTTGATATTGGGTTATTGGGAAATCAGCCGAATTGGGCGATCATGAATTAACAAACGAAGAATTGAGGGAACCAATGAGATATGGCGAAGTGAATTACTAAGCCATGAAAGTGGTACCATCTGAAGTTGTTACAATACAAGCAGGATGAGATGGTCAAGGAGGTTAGGTTGTTAATAGTATATAGTGCGCGGAACAGAGAAGAGCCGTTAGTGTGATTATAGCAAATAAAAAGAGTATAATGGGAGCAGGTTCTTCACATTTATTAATAAGTTTATTTCTGTTGATTCAATGGCAACGATCCTCATATTGTCAGTCCTATTGCTCAGTGGGTCAAAACCTGTGCAATTCATTTGCGGCGTATCTCGTTGATAACGCCAATTTTATAACAGTGGTGCTCACTACAGGGGGCCCATTGATCAATCCATAAAGTGATAAGTGCTCTCAGTCGCTAGCCATGTCATATCTGACTTGCTTCACTAGGGAATCCTTTCAACATACTGCAACTGTTGAATATTCAGAACTTAAGCTTGCCTTGGACGCTGTGCTTAAATGGAAAAATGAGTTTCTGCAAGAATGTTGTATTGATAAGCTGCCTCCATTTGATCGTGATGGAAACATTCATAGATTCTTAAAACGATTTGAGTTTGCAGTAGAAGGTGCTTCAGATTGGCTTAAGGCCAAATTACTAATGTCCACCTTGGATGTTGGAAGCGCCGACCAAGTAACTTACTATCTTTCCAAAAATTCCACTACCTATCAAAAAGTGAAGGATACTGTGCTGTGGTTGTTTGGAGGTACTTTAAAAATGGCGCAAAGGAAGGCTGAGTTTTTAACCATCGATTTTCAACATAACGAGACCCTCACTGCGTTTGCTGATTGATTCTCAGCAGAATCCCATGTGTTGATTGGGGCAGGATATTTAAC